>CAUYQG010178601.1:0-18279 GCA_963574415.1 Tarsius wallacei | reverse complement strand
CCTGGGCAACTAGGCGAGACCTCATCTCTACAATAAATCAAAAAATCAGCCGAGTGTGGTAGCGCGCGCCCGTAGTTCCAGCTACTTGGAAGGCTGAGGTGGAAGGATCACCGGAGCCCAGCAGGTCGAGGCTGCGGTGGCCAGCAGCATGCCACTGCACTCAAGTTGGGCGACAGAGTGAGACTCCAACTCAAATAAATAAATAAATAAATAAAACATTACCAGGAGGCCCATCTCAATAACTACAACTCTCTCCCCAAAGATAACCACTATCTTAACTTTTACTGCTATAGAACAATTTGCCTATTTTTATAATTTATATAAATAGAATCATATATTATATACTCTTCAGAAACTGACTTCTTTCATCAGTGTGGCATGCAGCAATAATTCATTCATTTTCAATGCTGTCTAGTATTCCAGTGTGTGATATACCACCAGTTCCTTATCCATTTTCTAGTTGATGGAAATTTGGGTGGGTGGTTCCCAGTTTGGAATCATTATGTATGTAACCACTATGAATATTCTCATCTATGTCTTTGGTGTAGACAGGCATGCATGTGTATATACATAGAAGATGAATTACAGGGAAGTATGGCATACTTTTGTTTAGCTTTACTAGATTCTACTTGGCTTAGTCTTTTCAGGCTGCTACATTAAACATACACACACACACACACACACACACACACACACACACACACACCCCAACTTAAAAGCAGAAATTGATTTCTCACAATTTTAGAGGCTAGAAAGTCCAAGATCAAGGCACTGGCAGATTTGGTGTTTGGTGAGAGAGACCATTCCTTATATACCTTCCAGCTGTGTCTTCACATGGTGGAAGGGGCAAGGCAGCTCTCTAGGGTTCCTTTTTTTTTTTTTTTGAGTTGGAGTCTCACTCTGTTACCCAGGCTGGAGTGCAGTGGCATACTACAGCCATCCCAGCATCAACTTGCTGGGCTCCAGCGATCCTTCTGTCTGGGGCCCCTCTTTTTAAAGACATTAATCCCATGATGAGGGCTCCACCCTCATGGTTTCATCGCCTCCCAAGGGTCCAACCTTCTAATATCATCATCTTAGGAATTAGTTTCAACATATTAATGGGGTTTGGTGGGGGTGGGGGCATAAACATTCAAACTATAGCACTGCTCAATCATTTTCCCCAGTGGCTGCACTGGTTTACACTCCTAACAGCAGTATGTGAAAGTACCAATATACATGTGTTTTTTGTTTGTTTGGTTTTGGTTTTTGGGGGGGCTTTTTTTGAGTTGGAGTCTCACTCTGTCGCCCAGACTGGAGTGCAGTGGCCGCTCCCGGCCACTGCAACCTCGACCCACTGGGCTCCGACGATCCTTCCACTTCAGCCTTCCGAGTAGCCAAAATTACAGGCACGAGCTACCATGCCTGGCTGATTTTTTGATTTATTGTAGAGATGAGGTCTCGCCAAGTTGCCCAGGTGGGTCTCGAACCCGCAGGCTCAGGCAATCCACTCACCTCAGCCTCCCAAGGCGTGGGATTACAGGCTGAGCCACCGAGCTCGGCTACATGTGTTTTTAAGCAACATATTCTATTAGATTTTGTTCTTTTCCACTGTTTTCCCTGAATACTATGTTTTTAAGGTCTTTATATGTTACTGCATATTTATTCCTTCTAACTACTACATAGCATTTGATGGTATACTTTTATCAATTATGTTTCCATTTTTTTAAATGGTGCCTGTCAGTGAAGCAGGGCTTTTGTTTGCCTTCCCTACACCCATTCCCTTCATCGTCATCCTGACGAATGATCTTTGCTCATTCACATAGCCAAGTGCTCCAGCCCCAGCCCCCAGATGTGACTGTTAGGTCACCTAAACCAATCATGAAACTTTTATTTCCCTTATGACCCTGTTCTAGCCAATGAGACTTGAAGGGAAGTCTGTGCAGGATGAGACAATGGGGAAGTTGCCTCTGAAATAATTTTTTAGCTGTTCTACAGAGCCACAAGAAAGAAATCCTCTTTTCTTACCTCTGGACATTAGTGTGAGACTGTGATGGCAGGAACTACTACAGCCATCTTGTAACCTGGGAGGGAGGTAGATAAAAAATGAAAAAACTCTGGTTCCTTCATGGCAGCACTAAGCTACCAGCCACCCAACCTTGAGACTTATTAGATGACAGAATGGTTTTAGTTGGATTTTCTAAAGTGGTCCCAATATAATAATGAAAACATTCACATTGGTCTATTTAAATCTATTTTATCTCCAAGGTTCTATCTCTCAGTCCCTCTACTTTGCTTTAAATAATTTCAATTTGATATCCTTTATTGACTCTGTGGTTAATTTTGTGACACTGAGACCATCTAACAAAGGATTTCTCATTCAACCTACTACTCAGCATTGTGCAGTTTGTTCATTTATAATCTTAGAAGAACATATGGAGAATATGTTGATTTTAAGCAACTAAAGGTATCATGCACATTTTGAGCTTGTGTTTTTACTTTTGTATCTTTTGTTTGTTTGTTTGTTTTGAGACAGGGACTTACTCTGTCACCCAAGATCGGGGCTCACTGCAGCCACGACCTCCTGGGCTTAAGGGTTTCTTCCACCTCAGTCCCCAAATAGCTAGCTGGGACTACAGGCGAGTGCCACCACACCCAGCATTTTTTTTTTTTTTTTAGGGAGACAAGGTCTCGCTATGTTGCCCAGGCTGGTCTGGGACATGGGCTCAAGCTATTATCTCACCTTGGCCTCCCAAAATGCCAGGATTACAGGTGCAATTACAGGCTAATCTTGTATTTTATTAAAAACTATGTAGAACAAAAATTTTAATATATTAATAGTCATGTATTCTGTGTTAAACATGTTTCATAAAATTTTAGACTTTGTTTTATTCATTTTAATTGTGGGGTAGGCAATACATAGAATGATACAAGATACTCCACATTGTCCCTTCCATGAGTTTCTGATTCATTTGACTAGTCTTTTACAGATTAATATTTCAGTGTTTCATCTTCATAGAGTATATAATATAATTACATCCAATGGAACACCTATTCTGTATGAGACATTGAAACCGGACTTTTGCAAACATTATTTAATTTTACTCCTTTTAGGGACTTTTATTCTAATTGTTAAACAAATGAAACTGAAGCTCAGAGAGGTTGAGTAATCTGCTCTAGGTTACACAGTCAATGAGAAGCAGGTTGGAATTTTGACCCACTCCTAGTAGATTACAAAAAACACACTCTTAGCCACTCTTATCATGTGCCTCTTCTAATTTTCTACCATGATAATCATATGCATATCTAAAGCTAGATGGGAGGTTCCATAAAAAAGGCTTAGCCTTTTAAAGTAAGCTGAAATAATAATTAATCATATCTAATGTTTACTGCATACTTATCATGTGCTATGTAACCATTCTAAATTTAAGCATATTAACCAGTTTACTCTTAGCAAGTTTATCTTTAGATAAATAATGAATTATTGGGGAATAATTCATTATTGGGGAATTTTTGAGCAGCCTCAAAAAAAACCCAGCAATCTGAAAGTCAATTAATATTCTCATCATATATACATATAATACATATAATATATATACATATTTTGAGTTGGAGTCTCACTCTGTCACCCAGCTGGAGTGCAGTGGCACGCTCATGGCCACCACAGCCTTGACCTGCTGGGCTCAGTTGATTCTTCCACCTCAGCCTTCCAAGTAGCTGGAACCACAGGTATGCACCACCATGACTTTTTTTTTTTTTTTTTCCTAATTGCAGAGACAAGGTCTTGCCATTTTGCTCAGGCTGTTCTCAAATTCCTGAACTCAGGGAATACTCTTGCCTCCACCTTCCAAAGTGCTGGGATTACAGGCGTGTGTCACCACACCCAGCATTCCTGTCATATTTAACATAGAAATAAACTGGAGGACAATTCATAGTTTTATTCGATCATATGAAAACTTTTTCTATCCCAAGGAACAACAACAACAAAAAATCTCTCAAACCAAACAGACTTACATCAAAAAAAGAAAGAAAGAAAGAAAAGACTATTGGCTTGTGCAATTATGAAATCTCTGGAGGCAGAGCTCTCCAAGCAGAGATGGATTCTGGGCTCTATCATGTCCCACAGCTTGTTTTTTCCACCCTTGGCTCTATCCCACCCAGTCACCCCATTTTGCTGGCTTCTTTCTCAGATTCTGTTTGGTGGTTTCTGGCATCTCCAAGTCCTCCCCTCCCGATGGCAAGATAAGAAGTAGCAGCTCCCACCTCTTGTATACCCAAGTTCAAGACCAGAGAGACTTTTTCAGCAGACGATGAATTATCCTGATTTCCGTGTCCACCCCTGAAAATATCTTGTGGCAAAGGAGAGGCAATTTTCCAGTTCTCGCAAAGGAGGAGCCCTGGTTCTAGCTCTGAACTACAGGACCAGGCACCAGCCACGTGAACTGGGAATAAGAGTAGAAAGTCACATCCTCAGAAAAAAATTAGTGGCTGGGCACCTGGCTCATGCCTGTAATCCCAGCACTTTGGGAGACCAAGATGGGAGAACTACCTGAGCCCAGGAGTTCAAGACCAGCCCGGGCAACAGAGCAAGGCCTCCTTTTTATTTTTTTTTTTAAAAAGTGCTCACTCCTCCTCCCTTTCCCCTTGTTTTGTCCCCTCCCCTCTCCCCCATCACTTCCCTCCTTCTCTTCTTCTTCCCTGCTTTCACCATTCCTCCTCCCTTTTCCCTGTTCTCCCCCACCTCCTCCCTCCTCTTCCCCCTTTTCCTTCCCTTACTCCTTCACCTCCTCAAGAAAAAATGGAGAAAAATTAGCTGGGCTTGGTAGAGTGTACCTGTTGTCCGAGGCTGAGGCAAGAGGATCTCCTGAGCCTAAGAACTTGAGGCTGTGGTGAGCGATGATCATGCCACTGAACTCAGCCTGGGTGACAGAGTGAGGACACCTGAATCAAAAAAATAAAAAAAAGAGAGAGAGAAAGAAGAAGAAGAAGAAAATCAGTGGAATGGGCATTATTGTAGATAGTCCCCCAATGAACAATACCTCCTATTTACACTTTCTATAGTTGACCTGATGACTATCTTTTCTTTAATAGACCTTATTTTTTTAGAATAGCTTTAACTTTACAGGGAAAAAAATGAGGCCATTGCACAGAGTTCTGTATACCCCCAGCCCAATCTCTTCTATAATTGACATTTGATATGTATGTGGTGGAGTTGTTATAATTAGTAAACACCTATTAACGCACTGTCGTTAACTGAAGTCAAGAGTAGTTTATTCAGATTTTCTTAGTTTTTGCCTAATGTTGTTTTCTATTCCAGGATCTACCTAGGATGCCACATTACACTTACTTATCATATCTCCTTAGTCTCCTCTCAACTAGAACAATTTATCAGATTTTCTTTGTTTTGATGGCCTTGACAACTTTGAGGATTACTGGTCAAGTATTTTGTTGGGTGTCCCTCCATCAGAACTTGTCTGATGTTTTTCTCATGATTAGATTGGGGTGAGGGGTTTTTGGGAGGAAGACAACAGAAATAAAGTGCCATCTTCATGACACTGATCAAGATTACCTCCTGTCAACATGATTTATCATTGTTGACATTGACCTTGATCATGTGGCTAAGTGACTTTTCCCCCCTTCCACACTGTACTTTTTAGAAGGAAGTCATTATGAGCAGCCCACACTTAAGGAGTAGGGATTTACGCTTCCCTTCTTTGAGGGGTATCTACATAAATTATTTAAATTCTTCAGGGGATACTTGTCCAGTCTCACCCATTGGTTTATTTATTTACTTTTATTTACTTATCTAATCACCAATGCATAGATTGCTATCTTATACTTTGAGTTATGATCTAGTATTACTTTATTTATTTTGTTGCTGAGCTTTGGCCATTGAGAACTCTTTCAGTTGGTTCCTGTGTATGGTTCCTATTGTTTTTTTGACCAATAGAATGCAACTTCCAGGTGTGGTGGCACACATCTATAGTCCCAGTTCCTTTGGGAGGCAGAGTCAGGAGGATTGCTTGAGTCCAGGAGTTCAAGGTTACAGTGAGTTCTCATCGTACCACTAAACTCCAGCCTGGGCAACAGAACGAGATGCATGAAATAAAAAATAAAAAAATAAACAGAATGCAACAAATTGATGATGCATGACCTAGTAAGCTAGGTCATTAAAAGCCTTGCAGCTTCTGCCAGGATCTCTTGCCTTCACTCTGGAGGAAACAGCTCCATGTAAGCACGCTAACCTTTAGTTAGCCCACACATTGTGAGGAATTCCAAGCTAGCTGTATGAAGAGACCATGTGGACAGAGGGACAGATGCCAGCCTCTAGATCTTCCAATTCTTCCACAGGAGAAGTCAAAGACATGACTCAAGGAGCCATTTCGGTCCAACCCAGTCAAGCCTTCAGATTATTTCAGCCCCAGCCACCATCTGATCACCACCATCTGATAGGTCCCAAGCAAGAACTCCAAGCTGAGTTAAGCCTAGTCAGCCTATAGAGCCATAAGCAAAAATAATAAATTGTGTTAAGTCACTAAATTTTGGGGTGGTTTGTGACATAGCAAAAGAAAACTGAAAGAGATGTTAAAATATACTAGATAGGATATTAACTCTCAACCTAGCACAACTTTCATTAAACACATATAGTGTTGGATTTCTTGTTTCATTGCCCAGAAGGACATCATTTAGTCAGACCTGCCTGACAAAATGTTAATGAACTTTTTTCTTCTCAATTAAATGTATGTAACTTTTGGAGCTCTCAGGGTGATATCTTGATGAAGAACATTGCTCCACACAGATAGTTAGGCTTTCTAAAGATATTAATGTCAGTTCAAAACCAGTAATATTTGTCTTGAGTAACTCTGCTGCCTGCCTAACAATTAGTCATAGTAAAGTAGAAAGTAGACGTCTGAATAGACTTTTCAGGCAGAAGAATCTTTAAGAATCCAGAAACCTAAAACATTTTCCAGTATCATGGTAGAAAATGTATTTCTGCATCTGAGCCAATCTAAACATCTACTGGCACCTTGACAGGTTTCCATGCTATCACAGGGGAGAAGACTGCTTTCTGACATGCATTGTACATTTCCGGGAGTTAATTGGGGGTGGGAGAGAAGGTGAGGAAAGAAGCCAAAATACACCTCCAGAAGAGATAAAGTTATTCATGTCAAGATTAGATTACAGATTCAAAGAAGCTACGTCACAGCTATTTTTTTTTTTTTTTACAAGGGAAGGTAGATTGGATTTCTATTTTACTTCGATTCCCCCTCCTCTGTTTCTCATTGAGAACAGTTTGTACTTAGACATTTTATTTACAAATATTTTCAAGTTTCATTAATACATATTCATTTAACCTAGAACTTACACTGGTTTGACTTGGCTTGGGTTTAGGTTTATCCTGGGATAATGAACAAAGTATTTGCCTAACAAATTAATGGAACAAACAAGACTAAGAAGGTTTTATTTCAAAATAGTTAAGATTAAAATATTTGTATGGTCTTAAACATTAATCATGTATATACAAATATGTATGGCAATCTGCAAGCAAGTCTTACTTATTCACTAGAGATTCAACTTGAAAACAGTTATTAATTAGTTAAAGCTGCCAAAGCAATAAAAAGATTTTCTTTCTTTTTTTTTTTTTTTTTGAGTTGGAGTCTCACTCTGTCGCCCAGACTGGAGTGCAGTGGCTGTTCCCGGCCACCGCAGCCTCGACCTGCTGGGCTCTGGCAATCCTTCCGCCTCAGCCTTCCAAGTAGCTGGAACTACAGACGTGTGCTACCACACCCAGCTGATTTTTTTTATTTATTGTAGAGATGAGGTCTCACCAAGTTGCCCAGGCAGGTCTTGAACCTGTGGGCTCAGCAATCCACTCACCTCGGCCTCCCAAAGCACTGGGATTACAGGCTGAGCCACCGAGCCCGGCCAAAAGATTTTCTTTTAAATATTCACCAAGCAGGGCCAACGGAGAGTCTAGAGGCAGAGGCTTCTGGAGGACAGTGATAGTGTCCTGGCACCTAAACACATAGATTGGACCTTAGGAGGCATTCAGATGTTTACTGAATGAATGAAGCAATGATTCAGACTTCAATGACTTAAGTTTAGGGATTTGTGTAATCCAGAGGTATCAAATGGCAGTTCATGGGTCAAACTCAGTCCACAGTCTTGTCTGGTTGGAGCTATATATTGTTCTATTTTGCTTTGTTTTGTCAAATGGTAAATATTCATTTGGTTCAAATCTTTTTTAAAAAAATATATACTGTACAGTGAAAAGTCTCACTCCCACCTCTATGTCTTATTGCCCCAAGTCTCCCCAACTCCTCTCAAGGTAATCCCTTATATTGATTTCTCGTGTATTCTTCTAGAGTCTCTCTTGGCAAATTCATGTGTATGCGTGTGTGTGTGTGTATGTGTGTGTATGTGTGTGTGTGTGTGTGTGTGTATGAATATCCCATCCCAATTCCCCTGATTTCACTTTTAGGTCCCCTACCTCCCACTTTTCAGAGATAAACTTACCAGATGTAGTATCCCCTAGACTTACCTAATCACAGAATTTTAGGAACCATTGTTAAAAGTACAGATTCCTAGCTCCATCTCTTGAAGACTCTAATCCAGTTCTGAATCTCTACTTTTGGGATTAGGCAGGTTTGAGAAAACTGTTCTAAGATGTTGCTAAATACATTCTCGTGCCTGTATTGAGATAGTTCTCTCAGGGAGAGGTCATTATAATTAGATACTGAGAACATGATTATGATGTGTTTTCTAGTGGCTACTTTTTTACTATCGTAATTATTATTTTTTAACTTTTAAATTGACATAAAATTGTATGTATTTACTGTGTAAAACATATTGTTTTGTAGTTGAAGAATGACTGCATCTCTCTAATTAATATATGCATTTCCTCATATAAATCATTTTTTGTGGTGAGAACACTTTACACTGTTTTAGCATTTTTCATTTATTTATTTATCTATTTATTTATTGAGATAAGTTCTTGCTGTCTTACCCAGGCTGGTCTCGAACTCCTGGACTCAAGTGATCCTCTCACCTCAGCCTTTCAAAGTACTGGGATTACAAGCATGAGCCATTGCTCCTGGCCTGCATTTTTAAATGTAACATATTGTTTTTTTGGGGGGGGGTCGTTTTTTTGAGTTGAAGTCGCACTCTCACCCAGACTGGAGTGCAGTGGCCGCTCCCAGCCATTGCAGCCTCAACCTGCTGGGCTCTGGTGATCCTTCCACCTCAGTCTTCCAAGTAGCCTACCACACCCAGCTAATTTTTGATTTATTGTAGAGATGAGGTCTTGCCAAGTTGCCCAGGCTGGTCTTGAACCCACGGGCTCAGGCAACCCATTCACCTCAGCCTCCCAAGGCACGGGATTATAGGCTGAGTCACCGAGCCCAGCTATTGTAATATATCGTTAACTACAGTCACCATACGTACAGTCAATCTCTTGGACTTATTTCTCCTGCATAATTAAAATTTGGGATCCTTTAACCAACCACTTCCTGACACCCTCCTCCAACCACTCTCTACTTCTATAAGATCAACTTTTTTAAATTCCACATATAAGTGAGATCATGTGGTATTTGTCTTTCTGTGCCTGGCTTAATTCACATAACATAATGTCTTCCAGGTTTATTCATGTTGTTGCAAATGATAGAACTTCCTTCTTCTTTATGGCAGAGTAGTATCCCATTGCATGTGTGTGTGTGTGTGTGTGTGTGTGTGTGTGTCTCACGTGTTCTTTTTCCTTTCATCCTCTGATAGACATTTATGTTGATTTCATATCCTAGCTATTGTGAATAATGCTCTAATAAACATGGGAGTGCAGATATCTCTTCCACATACTGATTTCATTTCCTTTGGATATATACCTAGCAGTGGAATTGCTGAATCATACTGTTCTGTTTTCAATTCGAGAAACCTCCGTTCCGTTTTCCATAATGGCTGTACTAATTTATCTTCATGCCAACAGTGTGTGAGGATTCCCTTTTCTCCACATCTTCACCAACTCTTGTTATCATTTTGGTAATACCCATTCTAAGAGGTGTGAAGTGATATCTCAGTGTGATTTTCATTTGCATTTCCCTGATGGTTAGTGACATTGAGCATTTTTTGGTCAACAGCTGTTGGTCATTTGTATGTCTTATTTCGAAAAATGTCTATTCAGGTCCTTTGCCCATTATTATTATTTATTTATTTATTTATTTAATTTATTTATTTCCAAAATTCTTTGTTTGTTTTAGAAATGGGGCCTTGCTATGTTGCCCAGGCTGGTCTCAAACTCCTGGGCTCAAGCAGTCCTACCACTTCAACCTCCCCAGTAGCTGGGACTACAGGCATGTGCCACTGTGCCCAGCTTCTGCCCATCCCATAATTGGGTTATTTGTTTTCTCACTATTGAGTTGTTTGAGTTTTTATATACATATATTGTGGATAGTAATCTCTTATCAGATATATATTTGCAAATATTTTCTCCCATTCTGTAGGTTGTCTCCTTACTCTGTTGACTGTTTCCTTTGCCATTACATTTATTTGATGTAATCCCATTTGTTGATTTTTGCTTTTATTGCCTGTGCTTTTGAGGTCATATCCAAAAAAATCATTGCCCAGACCAATGTCATGGAACTTTTGCTCCTATATTTTCTTCTAGTAGTTTCATAGTTTCAGGTCTTAAAGTCTTTCTTGTTTTAATTTTTAATTTTAAAGATTGGGGTACAATTCAGGGTTAGGTATACAAATGTTATGTAGGTACCCTTGTTGATGAGGTATGCCCCCCCCACCCTGGCAGTTTCCCACTACTGCCAGTCCTGCCCCCACTCCCCTGGCAGTTTCCCACTACTGCCAATCCCTTTCTTACAGTATTATGATAATTGTTCAAGGTTTGCTTATGAGTGAGAATATGTGGTACTCAGTTTTCTAATTCTGTCATAGATCACTGAATATGATAGACTCTAAATCCATCCAAGTTGCTGCAAAAGTCCATATGTTTATCCTTTTTTTATGGCTGCATAATACTCCATTGTGCATATGTACAACATTTTTTTATCCAATCCTCTTTTGACGGGCAGCATGGTTGGTTCCACGTTTTTGCTATTGTGAATAATGCTGCAATAAAAATGTGTGTGCAGGTATCTTTTTCATAGAGTGATTTGAGTTCCTCCGGGTATATTCCCAGTAGAGGGATTGTAGGGTCATGTGGAAGGTTGATTTTTAGATCTTTTACGAATTGCCAAACTGTTTTCCACAGAGGTTGTACTAGTTTGCACTCCCACCAACAGTGTAGAAGTGTTCCCTTTTCCCCACATCCTCTCTAGCATCTGTTGTTTTTTGAGTTATTGATGATGGCCATTCTGACTGGAGTTAGGTGGTATCTCAGTGTGAGTTTTTAATACATTTTGAGTTTATTTATGTATGTAGTTTGAGGTAAGGATTTAATTTTATTCTTGTGCATAATTTTATTCTAGTTTTACCAACACCGTATACTGAGGAGACAGTCCTTTCTCCATTGTGTGTCCTTGGTGCCTTTGTTGAAAATCAGTTGGCTATAAATGTGTGGATTTATTTCTGGGCTCTCTATTCTGTCCCATTGGTCAACATTTCTGTTTTTATGCTAGTAGTATGCTATTTTAATTACTATAGCTTTGTAATAGAAATATTTATATTTGGAGACAGGGTCTCACTCTGTCACCAAGGTTGGCATACAGAGGCACAATAATAGCTCACTGCAACCCTGAACTCATAGGTTCAAGTGATCCTCCCCCCTCAGCCTCCAAGTAACTAAGACCATAGGCATCACCATGCCAGCTGATTTTTCTGTAGAGATAGGGTCTCCCTGTTGCCCAAGCTGGTCTTGAACTCCTGGCCTCAGATGATTCTCCTGCCTTGGCATCTCAAAGATTACAGATATGAGCCACCATGTCTGGTGCTTTGTAATATATTTGAAGTCAGGTAGTATGGTGCCTCCAGCTTTGTTCATTTTGCTCAAGATTGATTTTGTTAGTCAGTGTATTTATGTGGTTTCATACAAATTTTAGGATGTTTTTTCTATTCCTGTGAAGAATGTCATTGGTATTTTGATAAGGATTATACTGAATTTCTTTGGGTAATATGGACATTTTAATAACATTAATTATCCTAATCCATGAATATGAGATATATTTATATTTATCTGTCTTATTCAATTTCTTTCATCAATGTTTTATAAATTTTGTGTAGCGATATTTCACCTCTTTGGTTAAATTAATTCTCAATATTTTATTTATTTATATAGTTAAATGATCACAATATAGAAATGACATATTTTTATGTCACTTTGAATCTTACATCTTTACTGAATTTTTTTTATTAGTGTTAAAAGTTTTAGTGGTGTCTTTAGGGCTTTCTATACATAATATCATGTGATCTGCAAACACGGACAATTTAACTTCTTTTCTAATTTGGAGACCTTTGATTTATTTCTACCTAATTGCTTTAGTTATTAAATTATAGTAACTATTTTAAAGAAATTCTATTTCTGAGAAGTAGTACCTAAAGTCTTCCACAATGATAAACATATAGGATAGTAATATCTGTTTGGCACATTGGAGGGGACCACTTTCAGCCAGAGGCAACACATACTTAGGAGTTTCAGAAGGATGACAAGTTGAAAAAGTGATCATGGCACAGTGTTTGGGAAATTCTACTTGAGTATCCTCAGGAAAAAGGGAAAGGAAATTAGCATTAGTTTAGCTCTTATATGCCTGGCACTATGCTTAGAACTAAGGCTTTTTATCTTGCATCACAATTGATTAAGGATAGTAGGGTATGTATTCATTCCTGTATTTTAAAGAAACAGAAGCTCAGATAGATTTAGATCAAATTAAGCTAAGCATAGTCAGGGTCAAGAATTTGATCTGATGTTTCCAGCTTCCAAATTCAATATATATAATTCTTTTTTTTTATCATTGTCTCAAGTGGTAGCCAATACATATCTCAAAGTCTAATTAGAATTCAAGAACTCAAGTGACACAACTTCACCCAGAGTGCATCTTGGCTTCAATTCTAGCTGATGAGTTCTCCAAACACAACCCTATTTGTGGTAGCCAGTCTCCAAGAGAGCTCCCAGTGATCCTGCCTCCTGGCATTCATGCTCTGGTCTTCTTTCTTTCACATTGTATCAGTATCGGTCTATATGACCAGTAAAATACAGCAGAAGTGATGGTATGTGACCTCAAAGGCTAGGGCATTCACTCTGGGAGAAACCAGTTACCTGTGATAAGGACATTTGCACAGGCCTATATAGAGGCTCACATGAAAGCTTAACAACCATGGGAATATGGAAGCCATATTGAAAGCAGGTCCTTCAGCCCTGCTCAACCTTCAGATGATTGTAGTCCCTGCTGATAGCTTGATTGCAATCTCATGAAACATTCCAAGTCAGAGTCCCTTAGCTGATCTGCTCCCAAATTTCTGATCGTCAGAAATGAGATAATGTATGTTTGTTGTTTTAAGCCCCAATTGTTGTAGTAATCTATAACACATATTATATATAACTAGTACAAGTTTCTATCACACAGATAAAAAAAAAACAAAAAACATTAGACATTTAGGGGTGGGGGGGAAACATTAGACATTTGCCTCTATTATAATCTACATAGATATAGACCATAGCCACTAGGTAGGAGGAAGAAAGATTTTTGTTACATTTTCCAAACATTATTAACTTTTTACTTTTTGCTATGACTAGTGTTGAAGATAGAACAAAAACAGCAGGTCAAGGTCACTTCAACTACAAGGTGAAGAAAAGTTTCTTTATGAAAGTGGTGTTTTAACTGGTATGACTAAAAAATGCCACTCTACCAAGTGTCAGAAGAAGTGGTTTTATAAGCTGAGCTCAGTTTTGTCATGACATACCTACCATATAAGATGACAGAGAACTTCTGCAGACTAAAGATGAAGCACATATCTGCTCATTGGTCCAACACATAGAAAACAAGGACCATTTGTTAATCACCACTAAAAGACCTGGAGAGAGACAAAATAAGTGGAACTAAATTTTCCTCTATCCAAGGTAGGTAGATTTTTTTTTTTCTTTCCTTTTTTGGGTGTGGTGGGGAGGTGGGGCATAATCTAGGAAAAGAAAAAGCCTAGAATTCAGTCTGAAGAAAGTTCATTAAATCTGATAAATATTGATCCAGGTAAAATATTCCCAAGAAAGTAATTAGCAGCCAAGTGGAAACATGGCAAATATCACTACATGAAAGCAAGTTTTCATTGTGTTGCAGGAATAGCAAATATTATCATGACACACTCATTTAGGCTTTATTTTTGCCAAGTATTTTATAATTATTTGTATCTACAATCCATCAAGGCAATATGGTTTCATAGTTTATACTCTCACAATTTCTAATTGGGAAATCTTGGACAGGTGACATTACGTACAAAAATGGTTTCTGAAAGCATTAGGGCTGAGCCCAGGTAAATATCATGTAGCTTTTGGGACTTGCCTTCACAGTGGCAGGTCCCAGAATAGGGGTGGAGAAGAGATGGTTAAAAGTACCACTTAAAAAGTGAACTCTGCCCTTTTTACTCTCATCCCCAGGCATCTGGTATTCCTAATCTCTTTCCAGCCTGCTCTAAGTCTTATCAAGGGGCTGCAAATAGTGTTGATTATGGTGCATCCTTATGGCCTAATGCCAAGCTTTCCATAATCTTATCCTACCAGTCATGAACCTAAACGAGGCTGGTCAAGCATGGGCCTTCAAGCTACCTTCCAACAAGCAAGTTCATTGTCCTCTTCTCATAAATGTCATATGCAGCAGAGAAGCAGTTTCCCCAGGTCTACCCCTAACATTTTCAGGGCTGGGGCAAGAGTCTAAATGGAGGCCATATTTAAAAGTTATAAACCAGACTAACACACATTAGCTATAACATATCCTATCATTCTATTTTAACAAATGACTTCATAGCAACAAAAAATTTTTAAATATGTGTAAGAAAATACACCTTTTTTTGAGAGGTTCAGAAGTTAAGGAAACTCTGAAAAATTGTTTGCGGTGTTTATACTTAGAACTCTGCTAAGGTTTTGTTTGACCCACATAGGATTAACCTGCTTATTCTGCTTCTGTAACCCCTGCTGGCACAGAGTGAGGGTAAAAGACCCTCCAGTGGGGAACTTTGTATTAATTTTGCTTCTGGTAAACATGTTTTCGCGGGCTCGGACCCCCTCAAATAAACAGGCTTTATGAGAACCTCCGGTATCTAACATTCCAGATGGCTTAACCTAATCCGCCCTGCCTGTTAAACCAAAGCCCACGCCCGTCACACCCTCCTCCGATTGGCCAATGTTTCAAGCCAAAGCCCGCGCCTGTCACACCCTCCTCTGATTGGCTAATGTTTCAAGCCTAAGAAAAACCAGTCACACCCAGCCCCTCCCTTGTAACTGTGTATATAAACTGCTTGCTGTACTTGGGTGGGGATCTCGTTCCTGTACCTGCTGCGTTGGTTTCAAACGTGAGCCCAGACTCAAGTCTGAATAAAGACCCTCGTGTGATTGCAGCAGAGCTGGCTCTCTGGTGGTCTCTCAATTCAGGACTTTGGGATACAACATTTTTTAACCACTGAAAGTCAGCAAAATAACAAAGACTACTGAATTTAATTATTACTGTACAAGTTTGAATAGCGTGTTGATGGATAGTGATATTTGGATGAATAATAAAGACATCCATAATTCACAAAATACTGTATATTTATCTATAAAATATATCTTTCTTGCTTTTGACTCATCAAAATTACTAATTATGTTGTTATAATCAAGATTGTCACATAATCTGAGTTCTACTAACATGAAATGTCAAATTAGACAAACTTTCTTGGGTCAAAATTATTAGTTTTATTCATTACATTTAGAGAAACCTACCTCTGCTGAGGCAGTGGTAACTAGAATTGCCAATAAAATTCTTGAATTCTTAAAGCATAGTTTAGAAATGAGCATTAATTTCACATGCCATGTTCAAACAGTGTAATAGATTTGCATAGGATAAGTTATCCCCCAAAATATTACAAAGTATTTCATCATATAGGTTGTTGTCACACTGTGATTTTCATAATCTTTAAAGATAGTATCTAGAGTCATACTGTACTTCTTACCCCTTCTGCTTTCACAATTTTTTTCAATTCTGAAATAATATTTTAAAATTTAGAACAAATCTTTCTTTGGTTGAGAATATACCTTGATCTCTAATGGTCAGAAAATAGACTTTATAAAATTTAGTTTGGGAATTTTTTAAAAAATACGCATCTTACTCATAGCTAAGTGAACATTTTTTGTTTGTTTGTTTGTTTGTTTGTTTGTTTTGAGTTGGAGTTTCACTCTGTCGCCCAGACTGGAGTGCAGTGGCCGCTCCCGGCCACCGCAGCCTCGACCTGCTGAGCTCCGGCAATCCTTCCGCCTCAGCCTTCCAAGTAGCTGGAACTACAGGCGTGCACTACCAAGCCCAGCTAATTTTTGATTTATTGTAGAGATGAGGTCTCGCCAAGTTGCCCAGGTGGGTCTTGAACCCGCGGGCTTAGGCAATCCACTCACCTCAGCCTCCCCAGGTGAGGGATTACAGGCTGAGCCACCCAGCCCGGCTAAGTGAACATTTTTATTAGCTTATTTAATTTTCTTATTTTTTTCAGATTATTACTTCTGTTACATATTGCACCTGTATTTTCATTCTATTTATAAAAATCATTTCCTTAAAATTTGAAGAGTTTTAAAATCCTTTAAAATAGCCAAAGTTAGATCTGTTTTTTTCCTAAGCTTTTGCTAATATTACTCATAGTGAGCAAATATGTGGATATATTCAAAATTAATTTCATTGCCTGTTCAAATGCACAAGTCACTATTTAGATAATTTTCCATTAACTGCTATTGTACATTTTATTTATTTATTTATTTATTTATTTATTTATTTATTTATTTATTTTGAGTTGGAGTCTCACTCTGTCCCCCAGACTGGAGTGCAGTGGCCGCTCCCGGCCACTGCAGCCTCGAGCTGCTGGGCTCCAGCGATCCTTCCGCCTCAGCCTTCCAAGTAGCCAGAATTACAGGCATGCGCTACTATGCCGAGCTGATTTTTTAATTTATTGTAGAGATGAGGTCTCGCCAAGTTGCCCAGGCGGGTCTTGAACCTGTGGGCTCAGGCAATCCACTCACCTCAGCCTCCCAAAGCGCTGGGATTACAGGCTGAGCCACCGAGCCCAGTTTGCTATTGTACATTTTAAATTTTGTTTAAATCTAAATGCTTTAACAATCTTTGATTAGCATTTCCATTATATATCCAACAGTATTTATTAGGTCAAATTTTATTTTTCTCAAAATGCAATATGTTTGGACAGAGCCGAAAATACTGCATGTAATGTTTAAATTGTTTCAGAGAATGTCATCAAATCAGCAGTGTTGAGGCCATGTCTCTTAGTAACAAATTCAAACTATGTACCATAAATGGCATGTATTTCTAGACATTTTACCAAAATCCTGGCTGGTTCATCACTGTCATTATCAGCCACATTAATGGCAGTTTCACAGTTTACCCAAATAGTCTCCTGAATCAGAGTCTTAAATTGAAGTTGCTTTTCCAATTCTTCCCTTAGGTAAAAACCTGTACATTTTACAACAGGTTGGAAACCATGAAATATTCATTAATTTCAACTTCCTTATAATTTTCTCATAGTAGTTCAACACAAATATAAAGTTACTATTTAGCAAGATATTTATTTATAGTGTAATCTAGTTAAACTGAGTAAATTTTGCTTTTTAAAAATTTTAGGAATTATCTCATTCTCTTATCTTGTAAATTAATAATTTTACTTTGGTCCTTTCTACAGAATTATCTGTTTCATTGTTTTTTGTTTTGTGTTTTTTGTGGTTTTTTTTGAGTTGGAGTCTCACTCTGTCACCCAGACTGGAGTGCAGTGGCCATTCTTTCATCAAATTTTTTCTACAAATCTTCAACATTCTCCATTAAGTTTTATAAATACTGTGTTGTTCTATCATGAAAGGCATCATTAAGTTTAGCTGGATATTAGACATACAACATTATTATTTAAAGAACATTGTGCCTATACAATGATTATTTGTCAATTATACCTAAATAAACCTGAATAAAGAACATTACGCCCATATACAATTTGATATTCACTTTTATTCATTGATTATTCTCAATTGCTTACTATGTATGTTACCTTTTTTTCAGTTCTAGTAACTGCATCTGCACTTTGTGTGTATAAAGGACATTTTATAATATTTTAATGAAAATGTGTTTCCTGTCA
>CAUYQG010178600.1:0-29485 GCA_963574415.1 Tarsius wallacei | reverse complement strand
TTATGACATAGTCAATTTCCTGGATTGTTATTGGTCTATTTAGGGTCTCGATTTTTTTCTTGTTTCAACCTGGGGAGATTGTGTGATGTCAGAAAGTCCTCCATTTCCTATAAGTTTTCAAGTTTCTTTCTATACAAGTGTACATAGTAGTCTCTGATAATCTTTTGTGTTTCTTCAGGGTCAGTTGTGACTTCTATTTTGTATTTCTGATTGTGTTTATTTGGACTTTTTCTTTCTTTTTCTTGGTCAGTGTAGCTAAGGGTTCATCAATCTTCTTTATTCTTTCAAAGAAGCATCTTTTTCTTTCACTGATTTTTTGTATTATCTTTTTGTCTTTTATATCCCAGATTTGAGCTTTTATTATGGTGATCTGGATTCCTCTGGTGAAGTTAGAATTTCGGTTGTCTTGTTTTTCCAGCTTCCTTAGGTGACTTGTGATCTTTTCATTTTCTTTATGTGTGTTGTAGAGTTATGAATTCCCTTCTTACTACTGTTTTCACAGCATCCAGAGACTTTGGTAAGATATTTCTTCATTTTCATTTGATTCCAGGTATCTTTTAATCTCTGTCTTGATTTCTATGTTGTACCATAGAGTTGCTTAGCCTCATGCCTTTTAGTGTCCATGTCTTTGTGGGTTTTGGGGGAACTTTTTTGTTGTTGATATTTATTTTTATTCCACTGTGATCTGAGAAGGTGCATGACAAAATTTCAATCTTTTTTTTTGAGATGGAGTCTTACTATATTGCCCAGACTGGAGTGCAGTGGCACACTCCCAGCCACCGCAGCCTTGATCTGCTGGGCTCCAGTGATCCTTCTGTCTCAGCCTTCCAAGTAGCTGGAACTACAGGTGTGCACTACCACGCCTGGCTAATTTTTTGATTTATTGTAGAGATGAGGGCTCGCCAAGTTGCCCAAGCAGGTCTCGAACCCACGGGCTCAGGCAATCCACTCACCTCAGCCTCCCAAAGCATGGGATTACAGGCTGAGCCACTGAACCTGGCTCAAACTTTCAATCTTATGAAATTTGTTTATGCTTGATTTATGACCAAGGATGTGGTCAATATTAGAGTACATTCCATGTGATTATGCGTAGAATGTATATTCTATGGTCTTTGGGTGGAGTGTTCTGTAGGTATCAATTAAGTCCATTTGGTCAAGAGTCACATTGAGGTTCTGGAATCTCCTTGCTGATGTTTTGACCTGATGATTTGTCTAGGGATGTGAGTGAGGTAGTAAAGTTCCCAGGTGTGATAGTGTTGGAGTCAATATCTTTTTAAGTTTGCCTAGAAACTGCTTTATGAAAGTTGGTGCTCCTATGTTTGGCACATATATGTTAAGGATGGATATTTCTTGTTGATGGATTGAACATTTTGTCATTGTGTAGTGACCTTCTGTATCTTTAAAAATTTTTGATAGCTTAAAGTGTATTTTATCTGATATAAAGATGGGAAAACTTGTTTTCTTTTGTGTTCCTTTTACCTGAAATTTTGCTTCCTATCCTCTTACTTTGAGCCTGTGAGTGTCCTTTCTGATGTGATGCATCTCTTGGAGACCATATAATGTTGCCTCATGATATTGTATACATTTTGCCATTCTATGTCTTTTCAGTGGTACATTTCATCCATTCACATTCAGGCTAATTATTGAAATGTGAGAGTTTACCCTTGTCATGAGGTTCTTATAGAGTTATTGTTGTTCCTGTGTGTTTGTTGTCTTTCTTTTGATTTGGGGGTTGATTAATGTGTGTTTCCAATATTTTTCCTGCACTCTTGTGAAGAATGTTGTTCTTCATTTTTCCATTTCTTTCTGTGTTTAATAGTTTCTAAGTGTTTCTTGTAGAGCTGGTCTAGAGGCAGTGTAAGTTCTTAGGGGTTGAGTGTCTGGGAGAGATTTTAATTCTCCCTCACTGATGAAACTTAGCTTGGCTGGATAGGTTATTCTTGGTTGAAATTGTTTATCTTTGAGAACTTTGAAGATTGGGCTCCAAGTTCTCCAAACCTGAAGTGTTTCTGTAGATAAATCAGCTGCTATTCTAATTGATCTTCCCCAGTATGTGGTCCAATCATTTTTTTCTTGTTGCCTTTAGGATTTTTTCTATTATACCGACTTTGTTTAGGGGAATTCCTATGTGTCTAGGGGTTGGTCTTCTCATTTGTTGTCTTGCAGGGGCTCTCTGAATCTCTTTTGTTTGAATGGTCACATCACTGATGAGATGAGGGACGTTTTCTTTTAATTTTATGGAATGTTTGTTCAATGTGGTCTCTGTCTCTCTTACTGCCTCAGGAATTCCAATTAGTCTTTGGTTAGGCCTTTTGAAATAATCGCTCATCTCTTGAAGCTTTTCTTTTGCCTTTTAAAACTTCTTTTCTATGTTTTTGACAGTTTGGATTAGTTCTATATTTTGTTTCTCAAGCTTGGAGATTCTTTCTTCTGCTTGGCTAATTCTGCTTTCCATGCTTATCAGTTTGTTATTTATTTCATTCATAGTATTCTTTATTGCCATTATCTCAGTTATCAACTCCTTCATATTTTCCTCTTGTCTCTCCTCAATTCTTTTTATTCTTTCCATTGATGTCTTGATATCTGGGTTTGTAGTTTGAGACCAGTCATTATGTGGGCTCTTCATTCTTTGTGTTCCAAAGTCTGTTTTCTCAGTATCCTACTTCCCAGGAGTCTGTGTGAGGACCATAGTCTTCTTTTGGTTTTTCTTCATTTGTGTAAATTTACCTCTTCCTCACCTCTTTTCTCTTCTTTAATTCTGTTGTTCAGAGATGCCAGGTTGCTTTTACTTCTGTTTGCTCAATCTCCTGTTCTTCCTTATGTGTATCCTCTGGATTTGTTCAATTTTGAAGCTGGACTGTGGGTTGGGGACTGTACTTTTGCAGATTTGAGATTAAATGAGGGTGAGCTGTGATTCAAAATCTATCTGCAGATTTCAGTATCCACCAACAGGTGTGTGGGCACCCTGGAACCCACTTCCCACTGCTTTACAATCTGTCCATGCAGTGAAGATATAGGTTTGCTCCCTAGAAGCAAAATGAGGTAAGAAAACAGAAAAGAATGGAAAAAGGAAGAGGTGGGGGCATGAGGAAGGTGAAGAGAGAAAAGAGTAAGAGGGAAAACAAACAGATGTCAAGTAACAAATGAAAGGAGACATGAAGACAGAAAGAGTAAAAAAAACTAAAGCATACAGACAATTATACAAACACACAAACCAACAAAAACTTCACTATTGGTGTATTTTTTCCATGTGCACGCAGGAAGTCTAAAGAAAAAAAAAATCAGTAAAATAACAGAAACAAAGCAAGTACAAAAACGTTATCAAAAACAGAAGGAATGAGAGAAAGAAACTAAAACAAAAAACAAACAAAAATCAGTAAAACAAACAGACAACAGATAAAAATTAAAACAAGGAACCAAACTCACTCTGAGGTCACTCCTTTAAGTCTAATGTTCTTTCAGCTCTGATTTCTAGCTCTCAGCATAGGCTGATAGAGTTGTTGACAGCATGGGTCAGATGCTCCAGGCCTACTTGGAGGGAGGTTGGGTCAGATCTGGACTCACCCGGCTTGCTTCCTGTCATGTCTGCCACTCAGATCTGACCTGTCTGTGTCTGATCTAGTATAGGGTGGGGCTTCTGTCTCTCCCAGTTTGATGAGATTGCCTTAGGTCCCAAGTTGGGGGCTGGGTGGAGCTTGGCAGAACCGGGTGGGACAGTGCACGTCTCTGCCTGGTCCTGGGACAGAGAAAATGGCTGCAGTCAGTGTTTCTTCACTGAGCTCGGGGCTCCTTTCTGGCTGGCTCTCCCCAATCTTCTCTCTCCATTGATTGGATCCAGGTATCCAGCTGATTTGCTATAACAGGTGATGATGTGGGCCAGGCACCAGGCAATGAGAATCAGCTGGATTCAGCTGGCTTTTCTCAGGAGAGTCCTGCAAACAGATGATCTTGTGTGTCCGCCGCTCGAATCTCAGGGTGGTGGGGGCTTGCAGTCACCTTCAGAGGGGGACCACGGATGCATGAGCCCAAGTCTCCCCTTGGACATACTTTCACTCTCCCACCAGCACAGGCCTACTCATGCAGAGAGTTTTTATGGACACTTGCTTTTGTGGAGACTCTCATGGTCTGACCTATCCTGTCTGCATCTTGTCCGAACGCCACCCCTACAGACTTTTATAATTTCCATTTCACTGTATGCTTTGTATCACCGGGTGTATCCATTAGTAGATTACTAATTTTATTTTAAAACACCAATTTTTAATTTTGGAAATATAATATTGTTAGAGAGGTTGTGTATCATACCATATTATAGGTCATGCAATTGTTTTTAAATTTTAAAATGATTATAAATGAATAATGGCTCAAATTGTTTGCTTAAAATATTTCCAGTATTTAAGTTTTTGCTGTTGTTGTTTTGGATTTTTTTCCCCATGACATAAGTAACAGATGTACTATGTTGCAGAAGATTTGGTATGATAATTGAATTATTATAGCTTTTTACATGTGTCGAGAGCTATGAATGTTAGACCTAGATTTACACCAATTTTAAGGAGAGTAAATCTCTAATAAAGTATGTAAATATTTCATGATGTAAATGTCTGTCTGGCTCATTAAATGACTAAAATTTATGCCCTAAACAAGATAAACTGTGATTTAAACAGACATCCAAAGGCTATTTTGGAGATTCTTACCTTCTATCTTTCACTTATTCCTCCTTCTTTTTTTATGTTCTTTAATATAAAACAAATCCACTTTTTAAGATAGTTCTTTATTTTAAACATACATAATATCTTCCACAAGCTATGTGATATCCTTCTTCTTTCTCTCTGTTTCTTGTTTCTTTCCTTCTCTTAATTATGCTGCCCCTGCCTTTTGACAGTGATTTGCACTAGGAATTTGTATTCATTTTTTGTGTGTGCCAAACTGCTTAAAGAATGGATTTAGGCATATTGATAGATCACAAGATTTTATGAAATTGTGCCAGAGAAAATGATGCCCATCTTAGTCTGAGTGGGCTAGTATAACAGAGTACCATAGACTAAATGGCTTATAAACAAAATAAATTTATTTATTACAGTACTGGAAGCAGGAAGTCTGAGATCAGCGTGCCTGCATTGTCGGGTTCTGGCAAGGACCTTCTTATTCATTCACAGAGAGTAATTTTGTTACTGTGTTTTTCAATAGTAAAAAGAAGGCTAGAGATCTCTCTGGAATATCTTTTATATAGGCACTAATCCTATTCATGAGTGCTACACTGTTGTGACCTAAATTATCTCCTAAAGTTCCTACCTTCTAATGTCATTGCATTGGGGATTAGGATTTCAATAAAGGAGGGGAGACGCCCCCCCAAAAAAAACTATCATGTTATCACTAATGTATTTTTTGTCATTTAAAAATCAATTGATATAAATATATAATTAGAAATATATATCAAAATATCATATTGCACCCCCTAAATATATACAATAGAAAACAGCATTTAATGGTTGAAAATGAAAGGATTAGCATTTTTTCTACTTTTTGATTCTATATCCAAAAGTAAACATAACTAAGAGTTTCTTATAATTGCTTCTAGAAAAAATACATATACCAGTTTCTATCTACATTTTCTTTTGTGTCTATAGTAATAGACTTTAATCTATCTATCATGTTTCAAATTGTTTATTTTAATCAGTAACATATCTTGAAACTTATTTCATGGAAGCACATCTAAATCTACCTCATTCATTTTAGAAATTGAAAACCATTCCATTGTCTGAATATATATGCTATTCAACCAATTATCTACTAATAATATTTTTTTCATCTTCCATAATTGGAATCAATATTACAATGACCATCTTTGAAAATGTAACTTAGCCGGGCTCGGTGGCTCAGCCTGTAATCCCGCGCCTTGGGAGGCTGAGGTGAGTGGATTGCCTGAGCCCGCGGGTTTCAGACCCGCCTGGGCAGGTGAAATCTCATCTCTACAATAAATAAAAAAAATTAGTGGGGCGTGGTAGCGCGCGCCTGTAATTCCAGCTACTTGGAAGGCTGAGGCGGAAGGATCAACGGAGCCCAGCAGGTCGAGGCTGCGGTGGCCAGGAGCGGCCACTGCACTTCAGTCTGGGCGATCGAGTGGGACTCCAACTCAAAAAAAAAAAAAAAAAGAAAATGTAACGTAGTGAAATTGAGTGATTGCATTCATATTTTAGACGTTATCAATAAAATATATTGGTTAAGCAGGATTTACATATTTTATTAGATACTATCAAATAATCATTCAGAAAATTTTCACCCATTTTTTCACTTACATAGAATCAATATTTTCTTAAAATTTTGGCAGCAATATTAGCACAAATGGCATCACACTGTATTTTAATTTGTTAAATTATGATTGAAGCTGAACATATTTTGATATGCTCATTAGCTGTTACCTTTTTCTTTAAACTATTCATGTTTTGACCACATTAAGCTGAATTGTTCATATTTTTTCTCTGATTTTTTTAGTGCAATTTTTAACTTTAGTTTTGAGATAATTGAGATCCACATGCACTTAGATAATATAAACATATCCTATATATCCTTTGTCCAACTTATCCCAATGATAATATCTTACATACCTATAGCATGATGTCACAACCAGAATATGGACAATCCATCTGCTTTATTCAGATTTTACCAGTTTTATATCCACCTATGTGTGTGTTATCATATATGCAAGTTATCACATACATCGAGTTACAAGACCAATTTAATTTTTAGTTTTTTTCTTGCTTTAGATTTATTTTGTTTTTATTTTATGTAGTAGTAACTTAAATTATTTGTTGAAAATGTTTATTATTTTTATGATGTAAATTTTTTCTCAGCACTATTTTATTGGCACACCACAAATTTTGTTATATCTTTATTTTTATTTTGTTTTACAAATTGTCCTAATTTCATTTGAGACCTTTTTTTTTCTCTTTCAGAGACACTGTCTTGCCCTGTTTCCCAGGCTGGAGTGGAGTGGCATGATCATAGCTCATTACAGCCTTAAACTTCTGGGCTCAAGCCATCCTTCCACTTCAGCCTTCCAAATAGGTAAGACTAAAGGGGCATACCACCATGCCCAACTATTCTTTTTATTTTATATTTATAATAGAGACTGGAGTCTTGCAATCCTGTTCAGGCTGATCTCCAACTCCTGGCCTCAAGCTCTCCTCCCATCTTGGCCTCCCAAAGTGCTGGAGTTACTAGCCTGAACCATCATGAGACTCTTTTTGACTCAATTAATATAAAGTGTATGTTTTAATTCGAGTTTTTGCAAACTCTTCTGTTTTCTTTTGATATGTTGACTTTGTATCCTGCAATTTTACTAAATTTTGTATTAGTTCTAACATATTTTGATGGGATTTCTAGGCTTTTCCATATATAAGATTATGTTGTGTGCCAACATAAACAATTTAGCTTTACCCTTTCTAATTTACATGACTTTTATTTCTTTCTCTTGTCTAATTATTCAGGCTGGTAGCTCCTGTACTATATTGAATAGAAGTGGAGAGAGTGACTATTCATTTCTTTCTCCTGATTTTAGAGGAAAAGGCTCCCACTTTTTTCTATTGAGTATAATGTTTGTCATGGGTTTGTCATGTATGGCCTTTGTTGTGTTGTCTTTTTATTAATGTGTCTAGTTCAATTTCATTATGGTCATAGAACAGATTTGGTATTATTTCAATCCATTTAAATATTTTTAATTTGTTTTATGAGCCAGAATATGGTGTATCTGAGCTATTTTTTCACAAACACTAGAAAATTTCATGTGTTCTACAATTTTTAGGCAGAGCATTCCATAAATATCTATTAGATCATCTTGATTTATTTTATTTCTTTTTCCTATATCTGTGTTGACTTTTTCTATAGTAGAGCTCTCAATTGCCAATAGTGGCCACTTTGCATATTTTTTTTCAGATTTATTATATTTTGCTTCATGTTTTTTGAAGCTCTATTTCTTTATGCATGTACTTTTAGAATTGTTGTATCTTCATGTTGGGTTAATATTATTCCGAAAATGTAATGCCTATCTTTGTCCTTAGTGATTTTCTTTGCTTTAAAATGTACTCTCTGTGGCTCAGCCTGCAATCCTGTGCCTTGGGAGGCTGAGGTGAGTGGATTGCCTAAGCCTGCAGGTTCAAGACCTGCCTGGGCAACTTGGTGAGACCTCATCTCTACAATAAGTCAAAAATTAGCCAGGTGTGGTAGCGCGCGCCTGTAGTTCCAGCTACTTGGAAGGCTGAGGCGGAAGGATTGTCGGAGTCCCAGTAAGTCCAGGCTGCGGTGGCCAGGAGCGGTCACTGCACTTCAGTCTGGGCGACAGCGTGAGACTCCAACTCAAAAAATAAAAAAATAAAAGAAAATAAAATGTACTATATCCAACATGAATATAGCTACTTCTACTAATTTCACTAATGTTAACATTTCTCTATCATTTTCTTTTAAATTTGGATTTCAAGTGAGATTCTTGCAGACTACATATAGCTGCATCATCTTTAAAACCCATTACACCAATATATGTTGCTAATTAATATGATTAGAACATTTATACTTTTAAACCATATTTATAACATTGGGTCATGTAGATTGTTATTTTAGGGCAATTATTGGTATTTTAGTTCTTAATTTTGCCATTTTATTGTTAACATTCTATGTGTTGCCTGTTTTCTTGTTCCTGCTTTTCCCTTTTTGCCTTCTCTGTATGTTAATTGACGATTTTTTAAGACTTCATATTTTTCTGTTAATTTATAGTGTTTTGAGAATATCACTTTGTATCATTTTCTAAGTGGTTGTTGTACTGATATTCACCTTTCTCCACTACAAATTAAATAATGAAATTTTATTTCCAATTTTGTTGAACAAAGTTGGATTTATGGGCTCATTACAATGACAGAAGACTAAGACCATAGATTTTTTTTTGCCCTCCTCTCTTGTTAAATAGATCTTATTTGTTTTTAGTATAAGTAGTGAGCACCTCATTGGATAATGATATAATTTTTATTTTGACACTAAAAATTGTTTAAAGAAACATATAGAAACAAGATTTTTGAGAATTTAATATGCAGAAAAACACTTCCAGCTTGGACTAAGAGGGATAGAAAGAGTACAAAATGAAAGAAGGTTTTCCAAAGTTAAGCTTTCTGGAAACAGCCTGATGAAACGACTCAGCTGCAAATGTGTGTGTGCGTGTGTGTGTGTCTGTGTGTGTTTGTGTTTCTTCAATATATATTAAAAACAAGATAACTCAGAGAGTAGGGCCATAGCCCAGAGATCAGAGTCACAAACTACAGAAGATTATTTATAGGCCTTGAAACCTAATGGAGTTACCCTGGTTGGATTTTCAAATTGGTTGGGACTGGTAATGATTTTCTCTCTTTTATTTTTCTCCCTTTATAAACCAGAATACTTACAACTGTTATTCTGTGACATTCTCACCATTGTATTTTGGGAGCAGATTATTTCTTTCTTTAGCATCACAGGTCCAAAAACGAAGAGTATTCCTTCCCCAGGATGGATTATATGAGTCTCACTCATAGACAGTTTAGTTGATGAGATTTGAGACATTCAAGTTGATTAGATTTTGGATTTTTGAATTTTTGCTATAATGAACTGAGACTTTGATACCAAACTTGGTTGAGTGACTGTATTTTGTGTTTGTAACAGATAAGAATCTTTCCAGAGGGAAGACTGTGGTAGACAAAATAATAACCCGTAAAGATGTTCATGCCTTAATCTCCAGTACCTGTAAATATGTTACTTTATGTGGTAAAAGAAACTTTGCACATGTGGTTAAGGTTAAGGATTTTGACATGGGAAGATTTCCCTGAATTATTCTGGTTAGCTCAATGCAATCTTATGGACTTTCAAAAGCAGATAATTTTTTTAAACTTTAGCTAGAAAGTAAAGAGATGGCAAGATTTTTTTTATATGATACATATTACAAATATTTTCTCCTATTCTGCTGATGGCTTTTTGACTTTATTGATAAAATTTAAAGAACAAGTGTTTAATATAATAAAATTCAATTTATTTACTTATTATGAACTCTGTGGTTGATGTCATATCTAAGAAATATTTATTTAACAAAAGGTCTCAAAAAAGATTCTCTTATGTTTTCCTCTAAAAGTTTTGTTGTTTTAGCTCCTAGTTTTAAGCCTAAGATTCATTTCCTCAGTTAATTTTTTCATAGTCTAAAGAAGGAACCCAACTTCATTGTTTTACATATGGTTATACTGTTGTCCCAGCACCATTTATTGACCAGACTCTTATTTTTTTTTTCCTTGGCATCTTTGTCAAAAATCAATTGAATATATATGTGTGTGTGTGTCTGTGTATATAGATAGATAGGTAGATAGAGAGAGAGAGAGAGAGAGAGAGAGAGACAGATAGAGATATAGATAGATATATAGATAGACAGACAGATTTTTTTCTGGACTTTCAGTAATGTGTACCTTATGCCAGTAACACACTATCTTTAAAAATCAAGCTATAAAACAAACTTGCAATTACAATGTGAAAGCCCTCTAATTTTGTCTTTTTTCAAAATCGTTTTGAATAAATTAGGCTATTTACATTTTCATATGTATTTTAGAATAAGCTTGTGATAAGTTTTTATAAAATTACTTCTGGAATATTGCAGATATTGAATCTATAGGTAAACTTGTGTTGAACTGCCATTTTAACAATATTGAGTCTTCCAATCTATGAACATTGACTGTCTCTCCATTTTTTTGCATCTTCTTCAATTTCTTTCAGTAAAATATTAATTTTTTATGTACAAGTATTGTGGGTATTTTGAAATTTATTCTCGAGTATTTGATTATAATGTTATTTGTGAGTGTAAGTATATACTTACTTTCATTTTTAGCTGTTAATTTTTTGTATATAGAAACATAATTATATTATGTATATTGTTTTTGTATCCTATAACTTTGCTGAATGTACTAGCTCTAGTGGTATTTTTAGTGAATATTTTTGTATGGTATTCTGCATACAGGGTCATGCTGTTTACAAATAATTATAGCAATACTTTTGTATCCAAAACATATGCCTATAATTTCAATTTCTTTTCTGAGTCCAGTGGCTAGATGCCACAATGCTATGTTGAATACAGGAAACAGGAACAGACATTCTCGCCTTTTACCTAATTGTAGGGGAAAAAAATCATGTGTTAATTTAGTAACTTACTCAGACTTTAAATCTGCATTCCCTATATCACTACTTAGTTTTTCTGTGGTGGTCAGATCATGTTTGTTCAGAATTGTTTTTAATTGCCTTGAACCAATAAGTCTGTCATATTTTGCAAAGAGGTATTATTATGTGTGTGTCTCCTCATGCCTGGAAGGTTGAAACTGTTAAGACATCTACCTTCTCTTTCACTTACTATTTATTCAGATTCTCAAGATCAGCCACAAGTAAGAAGCAATAACTCTCTGTTCTTCTCCAAACGTGTGTGTAGCACTATACATGCCTACCTCCTTCTAGATTCTCAGGAATGTTTCAGAGCATTTAGAAATACCCTAGATAGCTAATGAGTAAGATGCCATAAGCATTTACACAAGAATGACAACAAAGGTTAAGTTTCAGTCTACCTGAGAAATTATCTCAATATGAATAATTCCTGTAGGTGGATTATAAATGTTACTTTTTGATGGGTCTTTTTCTCGTTGTTAATAGCCATTTCTCACATGAACAATTGCTATGACATTTAAAATCTCCCTAAGTTTCAAATTAAGTTCTTAACTTCCAAATTAACTGTTACAGAAGTTGGGGTATTTACGCAGCTAGCTTTTAAAGTTGTGAATAATTAATTTAAAGCACATTGGAAATGTTGAAAGGAAAGCATTTAATTTCCAAAGTTGCCACTGAGTTCAGTTGTATGTCAGGTGTCTTATTCTGATGAACTTTCAAGAAAAGTTTTTAAAATTTTTCTCCAAGTAGTGTTCCATTATTACTACTACACTTTTATTTCTGTAGGCACCTACTTTCCCATTTGTCAACCTTTTAATTTTTTGAAAATATTTTTATAGAGGATTGTATATAGAAATGATTCATTATGACCTGAAACAAGATAAGTATATATTTACACACACTCTTTGATAGAGAGACTGCAATGAAGTTAGAGCAAACTACGGCCTTGACTTAAAATTAGATTAGAAATATTTTTATTTCTTCCTTAATTTCTCCATTGTTCCCTGTTCAAGACCATGTTGATTAATTTTCACGTACAGTTTCTAATATACTCCTTTTATTTGTTTCTAGTTTAATTTCATTGTAGTCTGAGAAGACATTTGATATAATTTTAATTTTTAAAAAATTTGTTAGCCGGGCTCGGTGGCTCAGCCTGTAATCCCGCGCCTTTGGGAGGCTGAGGTGAGTGGATTGCCTGAGCCGGCGTGTTCGAGACCCACCTGGGCAAGTGAGACCTCATCTCTACAATAAATGAAAAAATCAGCTGGGCATGGTAGCGCGCGCCTGTAGTTCCAGCTACTTGGAAGGCTGAGGCGGAAGGATCACCGGAGCCCAGCAGGTCGAGGCTGCGGTGACCTAGAGCAGCCACTGCACTCCAGTCTGGGCGACGGAGTGAGACTCCAAATCAAAAAAAAAAAAAAAAAAAAATTTGTTGATATTTGTTTATTGACCAAACACATAATATTTCCTGAAGAAATTTCATGTGTAGATGAAAAGAATGTTTGTGTGTTAGGCCAATTTGCTTTTAAGTGCAGTTTAAATTTAATGTTCCTTTGTTAATTTTTGTCCAAATGATCTGTTCAAAGCTGGGAGTGGGGTATGTGTTGAAGTCAACTCATTGTGTTAGAGTCTATACCTTCTTTTCAGTTTAATAATATTTGTTTTATTTATCCGAGTGCTCCGTAAGATGCATCTATATTTAGAATTGTTATATCTTCTAACTAAATGTATCAATTTATCATTATATTATTACCTTCTTTGCCTCCATTTACAGTTTTTGATTCAAAGTCTGTTTTGTCTGATGTAAGTGTTGCTGTTTATGCTTGCTTTTGGCTTTTCTTTGTGTAAAATAGCTTTCCCATTCTTTCACTTTTAGTCTCTTTGTGTTTTTACAGGTGAAGTTAGTATTTTTTTGTTGAGTATTTTTTTTTTTTTGACTGGGCCTCACTCTGTTGCCCAGACTGGAGTATGAAGACAGAATAACAGTTCACCACAGCCTCAGACTCCGGGACTGAAGTGATCCTTCCACCATAGCTTCCCAAGTAGCTGGGACCACAGGCATGCCCCGCCACAACTGGCTAATTTTTTTTTAAGTTTCTGTAGAGATAAAGTCTTGTCATGTTGCCCAGGGTGGTCTCAAACCACTGGCCTCAAGTGATCCCCATGCCTTGACTTTCCAAAGCACTGGGATTTCAGGCCTGAGCACCACACCTGCCTATAGCTGAGCAATTTTATTTTTACTATTTTTTTTAATGTGAGAAAGCAGGATTTATTGAGAAGACAGAAAAGCTCCCACAGTGAGGGGGGACCCCAGGAAGTTGCCTAGTTGAGCAATTTTAAAAATCCGTTCATCTAATTTATATCTTTTAAAAGGTAAAATTAGTTGGTTGATATTCAAGGTTATTATTGGTAGAAGATAACTTATTTTGGTTATATTGTTATTTTTTCTAATTCTTTTGCATACCTTCATTCCTTTTTTTTCTTATTTTTTTCTTATTGTAGTTTGGTGGATTTTTCTAGTGGTAACTTTTGGCTTCTTTATTTTTCCTTCTGTGTGCCTGATCTACAAGTGAGTTTCTTTTTTTTTTTATTTGTCTTATTTGTTTGTTTGTTTGTTTGTTTGTTTATTTTTTAAGTGAGAAAGCAAGATTAATTGAGAGGATAGAGAAACTCCCACAGTGGGAGGGGACCTGAAGGGGTTGCCCCTACAAGGGAGTTTCATATTTTCATGTGTTTTCATGACAATAAATAGCATTCTTCACTTCAAAATGTAGGATCCCTTCAAGCATTTGAGGTAGAGTCAACCTAATAGTGATGACTTTTTTCAGTTTGACTTGTCTAGGAAATAAGTCTTTCTTCATTTTTGAAATATAGCTTTGCTGGGTATAATATTCTTGGTTGGCAGATTTTTCTTGCCTCAGCACATTGACTCTATCTTCCCATTCTCTCCTGACTACCAAGATTTCTGCTAAATGGTCTGCTTCTAGTCTATGGAAATTTGTTTTTTCCAATATATGACTTGATGCCTTTTTTTTTTGCTGTTTTTAGAACTCTGTTTTTATCTTTGGCTTCTGACAGTGTAAAAATAACGTGAACTAGATAAGACATTTTGGGGTTGACTCTATTTGAGAATCTTTGAGCATTTTGTATAGGAATTTTTATATCTTCTTCATGACTTATAAATTTTTCAGCTACTAATATGTTAAATAGATTTTCTGTATTTTTTTCCTGTAGCTTCCCCTTCTGGGACTTCCACAAGTCAAAATATTTGGTCTCTTTATGGTGTCATGTAGACTTTCTTATTTATTTATTTTGGTCTTACTAGGTTGTTTCAAAACGCCTGCCTTCAAGTTTAGAAATTATTTTCTCTCCTTGATCAAGTCTATTGTTGAATATCTCAGTTGTATTTTTACTTCATTCATTGAATTCTTATTTCCAGAATTTCTGACTGGTTCTTTTTTATAAGATTTATCCTTTCATCAAATTTCTCCTCTATATTATAAACTTTTTAAAAAAATTCCTTTGTACTGTTTACATATATTTTTTGCATCTTTCAGGGCTTCTCTAATAGCATTATTTTGAATTTTTCAGGCATTACTTACATTTTCTTTACATCTTTTGCTGGAGAATTATTGCTTCTTTGGACATGGCATGGTTCCTTGCTACTTTATGTTTCTAGTATTATTACATTGATAGCTGCACATCTGGTATAGCTCCTTCCAACTTTATGGATTGGCTTTCATAGAGACATATTTTTCTTTAGGTGTATTTATGGTGTTGGTTTGGTATATCACTTCGTCTTTGTTTCTGGGTGGGTTCTATAGTGTAGTCTCCGTATGGATTTTTTCATCAGGATCAGTGGTGTCTGTGAATGTTTCAATGACTTGGGTTGTCTTTGTTAGTGAATGCGGTGGTGAGGCTTTTCTAGGAATGATTACACTAGGATGTGCTTGTTCTCAGGTACCAGTGATGGTAATGGTGAGCTAGATGTGTTGGTCCTTGGGACCCCAGACAGCATACACAATCACTGATGTTGGCAAGTCTTGGCAGGCCAATCTTTGGATCTCCAGGCAAATGCTTGGGTGCTGGCATCAACAGTTTTGAGCTGGGTTATTGGGCCCCGGGGCCCCGGAGCATCAACAGTTTTGAGATGGGTTATTGGATCCCAGGGTGGCATGCATGCTATTGGCAAATGCAGTAGCAACAGCAGACAAACTCTCAGCCCCCTGAGCTTCATGTGTGGGTGCCGGCAGTGGTGGTGAATGCCTGGGTGGGTCAGTTTTCAGGTCCTTTTTTGGTATGTGTGAGTGGTGGTGGCAGAGAGGTAGACATAGCTTCAAGCCCATGAAATTGTGTGAACAGCAACTGTGTTGTACTGGGCTAGTCAGTTTTCAGAACTCTGGGCAACATATGTCACCAGAGGCTGTGGGTGGGTTGGAAGTCAGCAGCAATTAACAAGTTGAACAAATCCCTAAGTCCTTGGCCATGATACTCTAGTGCCAGTGGTAATGGTCGTGAGTGGGCTTGCCTATCCTTAGGCTCCCTGATGGCATGCATGGGCCGCCAAGGAGGATCAATCCTCAAGCCTGTGAAAAATATTCACAGGTATTTCTGGTAAAAGCTGCAGGCAGGTTGGACTTGTGTACACAACACTCAAGTGTAAACATGATCACCAGCTGCAGTTGTTGCATGGAGTGGTTTGATTTCCAGGTCCTGTACAGCATGTTTGGGCACCAGCATCAATGGCAGTTGATGGAATGGACTTGTATGTAGGCCTCAGGATGGTGCCCAAGTGGGTTGGTTCCCAGGCTTCCTGAAGGCACGTGCAAGTGTGCAGCAGCTCTCTTGCTGGAGAGTGCAGGGTTGTTGTTAGTGCAGTGGGTCCAGGCAGGTAGCCTCAGGCTCTGGGGAGTGCCTGCTTTGACTTCTTTTCACTCAATGGCAGCTTTTTTAGTGTGCCACACCACCTATTTCCCATAGGATAGAATAGTGTATGGACTACATTTCTGGGGACTTGGTTGCTGTGCTATGTCCAACCAGTTTTCCAACTTTACAGCCCTCCAGGTATACATGGTGGGATATCAGCATGGTTTTAGCAATATGAAGATGCAGAAGATTTGGGGCTCTAGGATAGGATGTTATCTGCTGAAGAATGGACTCTGAAAATGATATCATGCTTCAGTTGCTTTGATTTGGGGCTGTATGAGGGACCCAGTGCAACTGTTTAGCTGGAACAAATGGCATCAGGGGGACTTCAAGCAGCTCCCTATAATAGTCTCAAGACCTACTATGGCTGAGAAGCTCTCCCATGGATAAAATTGCAGGAGTTTGCCATGGGAATATGGAAATGTAGACCACTGATGGTTTCTAACTTTTTTTCTCTGTAGTGAACAGTTTCTCCTGGGTTTAAGTCAATTGTGGTTAGGTGAACTGCTTCAATTTCCATTTTTCCATGTCTTAGAGACTGACTTCACTGCTGACTTCCTATGTTGTCTCTTAGATGCTGTATTTGGTATGTGATGAGCTACTCACTATATTGGTTCTTCTTCACAAAGGAGGTGAGTGCCTGTCACCTCAACTCAATCAACCTCAGAAAATGTTTAAATAAAGATTTTAGTTTTGCCATAAACAGATACAATTTAATTAAAATTATTTTTAAATGGTTTTAATTTTGTAATTTACTTACCCTTTTAGAAATTTCTGCTTGTTTTAGATAATTACATGTAATTCATTCATAAGTAAATAAATATACATATATGGTTTGTACATTACACTATAACACAAAAAGTTTTAGGGAAAGATTTAGAATCTCAGATAAGAATCTTGGGACATGCTCCTCCCGTAAGACAATAACTCTTGGGAACTATTTTAAAGTCCCTCAATCATTTTTAATCTCTAAAGATTATTCTAAAATGATATAACAATGGAAAAATCAGTTCTCTGCTTGGGTGGAATTAATCCTTGGCTGTGGAAGAGAGGGACTGGAGCCAAGACATGGCCCTTTCAGAATCTGTAATGGGATGGTGACCAGCAAGCCTGTTCCAGTGGTTCAGATGGACAAGTCTCCCAGCAGATCTCTGTGCCTTCAAGGTAGCTCTCAGAGTGCACCAAAAATGACTTGAACCAAAGCAGGGCCCATTCAGAACCTGCTGTGAGTCGTAAAAGTTGGCATGTCTTTACAGTGTCACTGGTGGTCAAGTTTCCTAACAGTTCCCAGCAAAGTCAGGATAGCTCCCTAGCTGCAGCAGAGAAGATCTGGATCTAGGATAAGGTTCTTTCAGGATCTGTTGAGAGATGGAGGTCATCATGCCTATCCCAGTGACACAAATGGGAAAGTATCCCTCTGGATTCTCATGTGAGCAGTACTAAACTGAAAACACAGCCGAGGGGGACTGGAGCCAAGTTACACGGTAAATTTCAGGTCCACTGTCAAGACCCATGTTGGCAGGCAAATAAGTCTTTCTGCCGAGACACTACTGTGCATGATTCTTTCTGGATCCTTTGACAAATGTTTTTGGTAAACGACTCAATGCCATATGAGACTGTAGCCAAGTTCTTCAGGGAATGGGAACATTTTGGGGTCCCAATCCGGGAACACAATCATCAGGTCTGCCATTTGAATGGGTGTCTGCACTCTAAAAATGATCTTCTTAAGCTTCGACCAACAGACTTTTGTCCATGAATGAATGCAGAATTGTTGTTCTGGAGGTATACAAGTAGGATCCTATTCCACCAAATTACTAATGTCCTCCACATATCTTTTCAAAGACAAGTAGAACTTTCCATTGAAAGTCATATTTTTTTTCTTTTTCTTTTTCTTTTCCTTTTTTTTTTTGTAAGTGAACTCTGTACCCTGGTTGACTCTATTTCTTATTTTAGCCAATTTTTAGCCTCTCTGAGCTTAAGTAACCTCATCTGAAAACGTGTTTGTACGTTGGACTTCATCTATGATATCCCTTTCAGCTCTCACCTTTAGGAATCTGGTCTTCCATTGTCACCTCAAGCTTTACTCTATGAGACATAAAAAGTAAGGCTTGTCCTGGAATTATTTCTACTTCATCCTCCAGGGTCCCAACTGGTATGAACAACAGAGAAGGAAAAAAAGTATAATAAACCCAATAGCAACTGCACTGACAGCACTCATTTCTCGATATCATCACTGTAAAATATATATGTATATATACATATATATATATATAGCTTTGTAAGAAAATGTAAAGTTGTAACTTTGTAAGAAAATGTAAAGAACACCTGCATCAAGTTTTAGTCAATTTTTCAGAAAGAAAAATTTTGAGAAAATTACTCATAAAGGGTAAATATATTCCAACTTCTATTATATCTTGCATGTCTTCCAACTTACAAATTCTGTGTTTCTTTGTTTATTTTTCATATTCTATACTATATAAACAACATGCTCTGTACTAATATGACTCACAGTCTTCATGTTCTCTTTAGTTATTGGTATTGTTGTGGAGAACAATGGTGGAACTGTGACCCTTTCACTCTGATTTGCTGATACAAAATATTATTTGATCCATAGAAGGAAAGGTTACTATTACTTTTATGTGAAAAATAATCTGTGGCTGGGCTCGGTGGTTCAGCCTGTAATCCCAGCACTTTGGGAGGCTGAAGTGAGTGGATTGCCTGAGCCTGCGGGTTTGAGACCCACCTGGGCAACTTGGCGAGACCTCATCTCTACAATAAATCAAAAATTAGCCGGGCGTGGTAGCGCACGCCTGTAGTTCCAGATACTTGGAAGGCTGAGGCAGAAGGATCACTGGAGCCCAGCAGATCAAGGCTGCAGTGGCCGGGAGTGGCCACTGCACTCCAGTCTGGGTGACAGAGTGAGACTCCAACGCAAAATAATAATAATAATGATAATAATAATAATAATAATCTGAAAGAAGAAAGCTTTCATTAATGTTTATAAAGTCTAATTTATGATGATAAATGTCCATATTTTTTCAATGCACTTATTGATGAGTCCTGAGATAGTAATTTTCTCAAAAGCTACTTTTCTTGTGTATAATTTTTTAAAGGACCAATATTAATCTATAGATTTATTCACTGAAAACCTTTATGTGCTCCCAATGAAAGGAATTACAAAATATTAAGTCTATTATGACAGATGAGAGGTTCCAAAAATAAACATTGCAAATATGTTTTGACAAAGTTAATTCTGTCAATGAAGAATTAAAAAATCACTGTGTGGTGGTATTTTTAAATTTTTTATGAAAATTATACTGTCTCAATTATCTTGCAGACTCTCAGATAAATTATTAGGAAGGGAAAATTATGCTACATGAGAAAAGGAAGTTAATACCATTGGTAAAACAAAATAGTCTCATTTTATTGATGGCCAACATCACCTGAATTCCAGAAGTGTTTTTAATTATCTTTTCTTATTACATCTTTGGAAAATATGAACTAATGGCTACTTGATTTTTTATTTTACGCAGAGAAAATTTCAATATTTTATATTTTATGAAGTGCTCCTTATATTGGTCTTTAGACATATTTTTTAATATGTTGTTATGGTCTATACTTTGAAAGTTCTTTTAAGATACTTATCAAACTCATGAGGTACCTGATTTTTGTTAACAGTGGTGTACCATATTCTTTCTGTGGTGATTTCAAGCTCTCCAGAATCAAAAGTTTTTAGACAGGGGCAGATATTGAAGGTGTTGTGAAAAGAGTTAGATTACAGTGATTTTGAGTTGAGGAGACTAGATGTAGATAGGCCAAGATTTCCTCTGACTTTCTGAATGACACAAAACACTTGCCATTGGTTCTATAAGTTTCATTTGCCACCTAGTCAGAAACAGGAAATCCTCATAGAGGCCTAGTACGCTTCCTAGAAAATAGAATAGCTTTCACAGCAGTGTCCTGTGTATATTCCTCATAGAGTTTACCAGTTACAATCAGAATAGCAAATCTGCCAGCTTCCTGAAGTCCTGGGCCAGTAAAACCTTAGTAGCAGGCTGCAGACAGTTTCTCTGATCCAAGCACCTCAGACGCTGAGGGCAGCCCGGCATTCTGGAAATATTTAAATACTAAAAGTTTTAGTTTATATGGGGGGAAAAATGTCACATCAAAATCCCTTGAGAACCCATTTTGTTTTCCCGGCTCCTCCTAGTACTTCTTTAGAATTTCTCCATTTTATTGTATTACTTTTCAGCATCTGCTTTATGTTCATTGTGCTTGTTTCTTTAAGGAAACTAATGTACATAAAAAATTTTCTTATGTACAACATTCTTTCATGGCTTCCAATATGACACCAGCACTAGAATAAACAGAACTTAATTTTAAATAAAAAATTGGTTTTATAGCCTCTCTTTCTCTCTCTCTTTCCTGTTCAAGTATATTTTAAGTGTCTAAACCAAACCAATTATAGTTAGAAGGTACTTTATGTCATGGGATTAAAAACTAAAGCGGCTCTCAAAATGTCAATGTCTCACAATGTGCACTAAAGCAGAAAGCAAACATGTTTCTTTCCAGGAAAACCTTCAGAAGTCTTCCAGCATATTTAATTAAAGTAGCAAATGGTTAATGTCTCTTCTATACTGACAATCTATCACTTTGAAAAAAATAAATAATCCAAATCACAGTGTCTGTGTCTAAAACAGTAATTCAATTATGGATTATATAATACAGTTTGTAAAAGGCTTTTTTCTTTTTCTATAGCTACAAATGACTTTACAATGTCTGAATCTTATGCCAAAAACATTGATCAGTAATTAAGAAAGGGAAGCAAGTATCATAAAAAGAAGAAACAATGTAACAAAAAGGGTAAAGGAAACAAAACTTAGAATTATTGATTTTGTAGAGGGTACAGATACCTTTAAAGAAACTTGTCATTTGAATCATCCTCTAAAAGAATAAAAATGAATTAAAGCAGAAAATTTTTTTTGAAATAAGAATCTCAGTATACTTTTTAAATCACGAGCATTAGGAATTTGCTTTCATTTTTTTCCCCCAGCATCTTAATAGCTTTTTAAAAAGAGTTTGCGGTGCCTTTTTAAAAGTTGAATAACACACTTTTCTGTACTAAAAATCAGAAATTCTACTGATTATTCTATATGAAATTTGTATCCTGCAAATTTATTGAATTTTCTCATTAATTTTAACAGTCTTTTGGTGGAATGTGCAAAGTATTTTTATGTATAAATCACATCATCTGCAAGCAGTAACAACTTTACTTCCTTTTCTCCAATTTAGATGCCTTTGATTTCTGTCTCTTGCCAAATTGCTCTGGCTAGATATATAAAACTAGTGAAAATATTGTACCCCATAAATAATATAATTACAATATGTCAGTTAAAAACAAAACAAAACTTAGAAAGAAATAAAATCAGAACCTATTGTGGCTTATTATTAATTATATATATATTATTATTATTATTATTAATTATTAATATCAGATTGCATCCACTTAGATTTAGAGTTATTTCACTTTTGTATCTATCAAATCTGTATTGCCTTTAGCAAAGAGAGATCTTTTTGTGTGGATACTAGATCTATAAGGAACGTATAATTGTATGTGGTAGAAGATTTTCTGGGTCTGAATAGCAGAAGAAACAATTAACTTAAATACTCAAATCGGGGAGTTTAATAGTTGAATGAGTTATTATTTTTGAAGCAAGACATCAACTCATGCATAAACATTCTTGTAAACAATTATTCCAAGATTGCTTTGTGAACATAATTATCTCAAGTTTTTAACTCAAGGTATTTCTCCCACAGATTCTGTGTCACTTGCTTTATAAATCATGATTTAGCTTAAAGAGACCAATAGCAGACATTATGAACATTTTTATTTTGGGGTATGTTTGGGCAGATCTAACAAGAATTTATTATATTTGGCAAACACAAAAATCTTCATTAAAAATTAAAAGCAAGAATTTTTGCAATTTTAACAGTACATTTTATTTAACCTAACATATCCAAAATAGGTTTTTATTTCAACATACAATCAATATATCTGGATTATTTTGAATTACCAGTCTGAACATGGTACATATTACTATTTCACTAATAAAAAATAATGCCAATGGTCTCTCAATTAAAATACATTGGTCATTGATGTGAGTTTATTACTGGCTAGTACATTGTTAGTCAGATAATTTAATTTGTAGTATGTAAGGTTATTTTAACAATATGTTTTTAAAGAATATTCTGGATTTCTGGGAAGATGGTGGCATAGTCAATCAGACTGAGCATGTGCCTATGTGTGTGATTGTACAGATGATTCTTTGTGTGTTTCTGTGTGTAAGTGGGAATGTGAGAGACTGACTGAGTGGTGACTCAAGAGCAAATGGCCAAGGCCCTCCTGGTGAAGCCACTGGTGCCACAGCTGCTCTACTTGGACCCTGGTACTTCCTGGAGCACTGAAGCTGAGTGCCAGTTTCAAAAATCAGCAGAGCTTTTCCTGGGAATAACTGATGGAGCAGTTGTGGGTCATGGTTGGAGCTCCATAAGGGATCCTGAGGCAGGGTCCCAAGGAAACAGCAGGGAGAGACCACCTGATCCTGGACTAGACTCCAGAGCCTTGTTACCAGGTCCTGAGATCCAGAGACTGTGCTAACTGCTGGAGAGGCAACTATCGGCCCCATTTGTGACAGGAACAACAGCTAACAGAGACACTGAGTGGGTCTCTAACACCTGGGCTCCAGGGTGGCCTCTGTGGAACAGAAGAACTGCACTTGAAATCAGGTACAGATCTCTATATTGTACTAGGGCTACTTTATGTGACCTTAGAGAACATTGCTCCCAGTGCACAAGCTTTGGGGGGTAATGGCAGATGTGGAATCCCAGATTATCCAACCTCCACCTTGAGCCATTGTAGGGTGATAGACACAGACAGAGGAGCTGACTGAGGAGGAGACTTATGAGTCCCTAACTGACTCTCCCTCACCAGCCTTTAACAACAAGCAAATGAGATCAGGAGGGCAGGGCAGAAACAAGAGGCCCCATTCCTCTGCCAAGAACTGCATGCCCTGGGAGCTGTGACCACACTAGAAGGATGAGGGTACTGTGGCATTTCAGCTCCCTTCCCTAGCACAGTTACGCACCAGCTACCAATTGCAGGCTGCAGGGGGTGAAGATTCTAACATCTTAAGTTCCCACAGTGAATAGAGAACTTGCAGTAACAGACTCGCATTTGTAGAACCCATCACAAGAGGGAGACACACCTCTCAAAGAGACATAACTAAAATTGAGAATTATTTACAAATAATTTACAAGTTCACAACAAACACAGAAGCAGCAGGCACACAGAACACCTACAAAAATGAAAACACACGCATATATGAACACAAAAACTAAAGGAAAACCCAACAGCCTTATAAGAGCATTATGACAGGGACAAACTATGTATTTAAATAACCAGCCTAAAAGTGAATGGACTAAATGTACCACTGAAAAGACACAGAATGATAAACTGGATAAAAGCATACAATCTAGCAATTTGCTGCTTCCAAGAAACTCAACTCACCAAAATGTATGCCCACAGATTCAAAGTTAGAGAATGGAAATCAAAATTTCAGGTGACCAAATCAAAAAGAAGACAGGAGTCACAATTTTATATCAGACAAAACAAATTTTAAGCTAACAAAAATTTTGAAAGATGCAGAATATCATTACATAATGATAAAAGTTTTGATCTATCAACAGGAAATATCTATCCTAAACATATATGCACTCAACACAGGAGCACCAGCTTTTATAAAGTATATACTAAATAAATTTAAAAAGATACGGACTCTAACACTATCATAGCTGGAGACTTAAATACCACACTAAAAATGCTAGATAAATCATAGAGGCAAAAAAATCAACAAAGAGATCCAAAACCTCAAATAGATGCTTCACCAAATGTACTTAATGGATACCTACAATACACTCCACCCAACAACAGAATACACATTCTACTCATCACCACGTGGAATGTACTCCAAGACTGACCACATCTTCAGCCATAAATCAAGCATAAACAAATTTCACAAAATTGAAATACTGCAATGTACCTTCTCCTTCCACAGTGAATTAAAAAAAAATAAATACTGGGGATAGATCCAACTCTGGGCCAATTTCCCTGATGAATATAGATGCAAAACTTCTCAACAAAATTCTAGGAAATCGGATCCAAAAACACAGCTCAAAAATCATCCACCATGAAAAAATAGGCTTCATCCCCAGGATGCAGGGCTCGTTCTACATTTGCAAGACCAAAAATGTAATTAAAAGATGTAAAAACAAGAACCACATGATTATATTATTAGATGCAAAAAATGCTTTTGATAAAATCCAACATAACCTCTTGATAAAAGTCCTTGAACACCTAGGCACAGAGGCAACATACCTCAAAATAGTAAGAGCCATCAATGATAAATCCATAGCTAATATATTGCTAAATAAGCATAAATTGAAAGCATCTCCCCTGAAAACTGGAACAAGACAAGGCTGCCTGCTTTCATCCCTCCAGCTCAAAATTGTGTTGGAAGTCCTAGCTAGAGACAAGAGAAAGAAATCAGGGGTATCCAAATAGGAAAAGAGGAGTTTATGTTATCACTGTTAGCTAACAATATAATCCCATACCTCAAAAAATCCAAGATAAACTGTCAAAAAGCTCCTTGCACTGTTAAAGAACTTTGGCAAAGTCTCAGGGTAAAAAATCAATGTGCAAAAGATAGTCACATTCTTATACACCAACAATAAAAAGGCAGAGAACCAAATAAAAAGTATAATCCCATTCACAATAGTCACACACACAAAAAGAAATACCTTGACATCTTCCTAACCAGAGAAATAATAGACCTTTACAATGAAAACTACAAAACATTGCTCAAAGAAATCAATGATGACAAAAATAAAAAATAAAAAAATATTCCATGGTCATGGATTGGAAGAATCAACATTGTTAAGATGTCCATCTTACCAAAGGCAATCTACAGATTCAATGCAATACCCATTAAACTGCCATCATCATCCTTCTCAGCCCTGGAAACAATACAGAATTTCATATGGAAACATAAACAACCATGAATAGCCAAAACAACCACTAGCAAAAGAAACAAATCTGGAGGTTTCACACTTGCAGACTTCAAACTTTATTATATGGCTACAATAATCAAAACAGCCTGGTATTGGTACATGAGCAGGCATATAGAGCAATGGAACAGAATAGAGATTCCAGAAGTAAAAACTCAATTTCTCAACCAACTCATCTTCTACAAAGCCTCCACCAACAACCACTGACAAGAGGAGAAACTATTCAATAAATGGTGCTGGGAAAACAGGCTGACCATGTACAGAAACCTGAAACAGGGTTCCTATCTATCACCATACACAGAAATCAACTCAAATGGACCAAAGACCTAAACATAAAACCTCAAACTTTAAGAATCTTAGAAAATGCAGAAGACATCCTTATGGGAATCAGAATAGGCAATCAAAACCCCCAAAACCCATTTCTTAAAAGATAAGACAGACAAGTGGGATGTCATCAAACTGAAAACCTTCTGCAATGCAAAAGAAACCATCAAGAGAGTAGGAAGACAACCCACAGAATGGGAAAACGTATTTGCCAACTGCATATCTGTTAAAAGCCTTACATCCAAAATCTACAAGAAACTCAATTGTGCCAAAAGGAAAGGAGGGAAACAGCCCCATTAAAAAGTGGGAAAAACATATGAATAGACACTTCTGAAAAGAAGACATATGAGCAGCCAACAGACACATGAAAAAATGTTCAGCCTCACTAATCACCAGAGAAATGCAAATCAAAACCACTTAGACATACTACTTAATCCAGGAAGAATGGCCATCATTAATAAAACAAAATACAACCGATGCTTGTGGGGACATGGAGAAAAGGAAATGCTTCTACACTGTTTGTGGGAATGCAAATTAGTTCAATCTTCATAGAAAACAGTGTGGTGATTTCTAAAAGAACTAAAAATTGTCCTTCCATATGACCCAGCAATTCTGCATCTAGGAATATGTCCGGATGAACTTAAATCACTCTACAAAAAAGATACCTACACACACATGTTTGTTGCAGCACTATTCACAATAGCAAAGACATGGAACCAACCATGCTGTCCATCAAAACTGGACTGGAGTAAAAAAAAAGTGGTACATACACATGATGGAATATTACGCAGCCATAATAAAGGACAAAATTATGAACTTCATAGCAATTTGAACGGATTTAGAATCCCTCATACTCAGTGATCTATCACAGAAACAAAGAACTGAGTATGGCATGTTCTCATTCATAAGTGGACCCTGAAGGTTTATCATAATTCAAAATACAACAGAGGGATTGGAAGTAGCCAGAAACTCTCAGGGGAGAAAGGGGGCATGTAACATCAATAAGGGTACCTGATCTCAAACCAGGTGAAGAGGGAACAAAGGGAGTCCTGAACCTTACCTGTACAATGACTACTTATCTACCTAATCCTGAATTATACCCCATATCTTTAATATAAATTTTGAAAAGAAAATGCGAAAAAGCCTTGTACATAAAGATAGAAACAACATGTAATATAATTTTAAAATTCGATCATAAATGTGGAAGGTAGTTTTGTTAACTCATGCTAAGCATATGAAGATTGCCAATAAGCTCTTTGTGCCTTTTGGAAGCAATGTTAATCAAAATTAATTTAGGTCTGTGACTATTGACTAATGTGTAGAATTCTAATGAAAATGCAACCAAAAGTAGAGTGTGTCTATCAGAATATTTATAGGTAAAATGCAAATATTGAACTTCTTAAGTTATAAGCAACCAATTGTCACATATTACTTTGCTAGATAGCATGCGTTTATCTTTCCAATACACCCTCCCCATTTGTTCACTATACCCTCTTTTCCACAAGTCCTACCTGTCTATACCTGTGGACTTCTTTTTCCTGTTGCTTGAAGTAGGCTTTTATCAATTGGAAGCTCTGGTGCAAAATTAGAGGGAGGAAAAAAAGTGAAGACAAAGTATTGATTTTCCTCAGCTTCTACTCTTTGGTCTTTTGTTGGAGAAGAGATCTTCTAAATAAGGACCATGCTCTTCAGAAGGTTTTGATTTGAATTTTCCTGATTACTAATGATGCTAAACCACCTTTTCATGTGCTTATGAGTCATTTGTACACCTTCTTTGAGAAAATGTTTGTTCACATCCTCTGTCCTTTTATAAAATTTAGTTAGCCCATCTCGGTGGCTCAGCCTGTAATCCCGCACCTTGGGAGGCTGAGATGAGTGGATTGCCTGAGCCCACGGGTTCAAGACCCGCCTGGACAACTTGGCGAGACCTCATCTCTACAATAAATCAAAAAATCAGCCGGGTGTGGTAGCGCACGCCTGTAGTTCCAGCTACTCGGAAGGCTGAGGCAGACGGATCGCCAGAGCCCAGCAGGTCGAGGCTGTGGTGACCGGGAGCAGCCACTGCATTCCAGTCTGGGTGACAGAGTGAGACCCCAACTCAAAAAAAAAAAATATTTAGTTGTCTTTTAATTATTGATTGGTAAGAGTTCTTGAGATATTCTAGATACAATTCTCTTACAGATTTGCAAGTAAAGTTATGGGTCACCTAATGACATTTTGGTCAATGACAGACCACTGGTTGTTCCATAAGATAATAAAGCTGAAAATTTTCAATTACCTAGCAGCATTATAGCCATCCTAACTTCATAGTACAATACATTACTCACATGTTTGTGGTAATGTATGTGTAAACAAACTTACTGTTTTGCCAGTTGTACAATAGTATAGTACATACAATTATGTACCATCCACAATCCTTGGTAACGACAGTAGATGACTATTTTACTTGCTTATGTATTTGCTATATTATATTTTCTCCTTTTTTTAGAGTGTACTACTTCTACTTATGAAAACAAGTTAACTACAAAATAGCTTCCAGCATGTCTTTCTGAAGGTATTCCAGAATAAAACATTGTTATAATAGGGGATGACAACATCATTCTTGTAGTTGCTCCATAAGACCTCATAGTGACACAAGATGTGGAGGTAAAAGACAGAGTAATTGATATCCTGAACCTGTGTAGGCATAAGCTAATGTGTGTTTGTGTTTTAGTTACTTTTTTAAAGTTTAAAAGTAAAAAAATAATAATAAAAAGTTTATAGAATATTTGAAGCAAGAACATATTTTTGCACAGGTGTACAATGTGCTTGTGTTTTAAGTCTTATTACAAAAGAAACAAAACATTTAAAAAATTAAAAATTTTTAAAGTACAAATGTTACACTAAGCTAAGATTACTTTATTATAAAAAGAAAAATATTGATTGATAAATATAGTGCTGCCTAAGTGTACAGTGTTTAAAAAGTATACAATAATGTCCTAGACCATCATATCCACTCACCAGGCACTCATGGACTCACTCAGAGAAACTTCCAGCCAGCCCTGTAAGTTTCATTCATAAATGCCTTATATATGTGTACTTGAAAAAAAATCTTTTACACACTATTTTTGCTGTGCCTTTTCTATGTTTAGGTATATTTAGATACACAAATGTTTACCACTGTGCTACAGTTGCCTACAGTTTTTAGTACAGCTGCATCCTTACAGTCTTGCAACCTGAAAACAATAGTACTAAGTGTGTAATAAGTTATACAATGTTAGTTTGTGTAAGTGTACTCTGTAAAGTTTGTGCAATGATAAAATCTACTAGTACATTTTCAGAATATACTCCTGTCATTAAGTGATACATGACTGTATTTTTTTCCATTATGTAGATTGCTTTTTTTTACTTTCTTAATAGTATAATAGTGGACAGTATTATTTAAACCACACAATTACTCTCTCACAGGGCAAGACGGTGACCGGGCAGCTTGGTCTATGAGACCCTCTGCAAAAGAGAATACAAAAAGACTCTGGCTGTCTCCCCGGGGGCTGCAGATCCCATCATTGGCAGCCTGCTCTTCACACGGAGCTCGGCTGTTGCCCCTGCTGAAGCATCGCGCAGGTCTGGGTGGCCACTGCAACCACAGCAGCAGCTGCCACCACCGCCACCGCACATCACCCGCCCTTGCTTGAGGTGATCCACAACTTCAAACCATGAAGCCCCTGCAAGTAAGATCTGTTGAGATTGCTGCCGCCACTACTGCCACCACCATGACGTCCTGTCAGGCTGTGGGTCTTCTCCCGTGTGCCTTGAGGCAGCGGCTCCCATTTCCAGCTCCTTTCAGGATCCTTCCCCTCTGGGGCGAGCAGCTGAGATAAAGATCATCTGGAGTGGTGAGATAGCACCACCTGCTGGCGATTCAAGGTAA
>CAUYQG010178597.1:0-28765 GCA_963574415.1 Tarsius wallacei | reverse complement strand
TGAGTGAGAACATGTGATACTCAGTTTTTTGTTTCTGTGAGAGGTCACTCAGTATTATAGACTCTAGTTCCATCCAGGTTGCTGCGAAATTCATGATTTCGTTCTTTTTTTATGGCTGCGTAGTATTCCATTGTGTATATGTACCACATTTTTTTAATCCAGTCCTCTTTTGATGGATAGCAAGGTTGCTTCCAGGTTCTTGCTATTGTGAACAATGCTGCAATAAACTTCTTAATTCATTCTGGGAGCTTCACCAAAAAAGTAGATGAAAAACCAGGGTTAGTGAACTGTTAAGACAAGATTTGGGGTTCCCTAGTAATTAACAGAAAATAATTAAAGAAAATAATTAACAGAAAAGATCATGTTGCCATCTACTTTTAATATTAATATTTAGTTTGTTTTAAATAAGCAATTTTTTTCTTATTTTTAAGTCCTTTATTGTGCTTATAAAATTAGAAGATATATTTTCTTCTCTCAGTTTTAAAAGGAGTTCAATTAATGTTCTGCTCTATTTAAAGTTTTAAATTTTAAACTCAAATATGTTAAGCTCAATTTGTAAATTTAGCACATTGTTTTTTTATTTAGATACTCTAGCCAGATACTCTTCTAGAGTATCTAAATCATTTCTTCAAATCTATAAATTAAACTTATGAAAATAGAAATTTAAAATTTTTATTAAACAGGGCCACATTGAGTATATACATAGCAAGATTTCAACCTCAAATCGCATGTCTAATCACTTAGTAACACATTTCACATTGGAATCATAAAACTGATATGTTACTCTCAAAGGCAAAATTCTTTTAAACATTACAAACTCTTAAAATATCAAACATATATTTAATACAAAATATCAACGGCATAGTTCTCTTAAACATGTCTACATTTATTTCCAGATTTCTTCAAGGTTGAAAGATTCTTATTCGCTAATGAGACAATTATATTATCTAGACTATTTTGAGGTTATATTCTTAGCCAGTGAAGGTTATATAAAAACCAGAGTTATGACTTTGATTAAGATTTATTTGCAGGCTTTTTGTGTTCACTGTGGCAGAGACTCTAAAACTTAAACAGGGCGGGTTGCCTACCACTCCAGTGTGAACTCTGTTGGCATCTTATTCCTTTAAAAAAATTTTTTATTTTAAATATGTGGAGTACAATTGAGGATTAGGTATACAAATGTTCATTATGCAGGTACCCTTGTTGATGAGGTGTGTCCCACCCCCCACCCCCACCTCCCCGGGCAGTTTCCCACTACTGCTAATCCCGCCTCTGCCCTTCCCTGGTGACATCTTATTTTTCCGTCTTTTTAAGAAACTTTGTAATTCATGCTGTCTTACCATTTGATTAGATTATACTGCTTGGTTCTCTTCTGAATTATTGCTATGGTCTTCCTAGCTATTAGGGCTACAGAACTTATGGCTTTGTTTGATGACATGTATATCTATAGTCAGACATGTCATTTTAAAAACCTGAACAAAAGAGATTGGTGTGTACACTTTGTAAAATGATAGGGGAAAGGGTTTAGAAAAGTAAAAGACCAGAATCTACTTAGCTAGTGTGCTCAGAAGATGTTTTAACTGTGTCAAGTTCAGAACCATTGTTACCCACAGGAAATCTATCCTCATTCAATCATTTTTTCATTAATACACATGTTTAATAAGCACTTATTAATATCAACCTTTGTCCAGCCCCTGGAGCTAAGAAAAGAAGAAACAGTTAAAATAAACTGACCATTTAAACATTTATTATATACCAGAAATTATCTGCATCTAACAATCCCATGAAGTAGGAGCTATCAGTTTTATTTTACAGATAAGAAAAATAAATCTCATAGGAGATAAGAAAAATTTCAATTTTCTATATTAGCAAAGCTAGCAAGTGATCAAAACCAGTGCAACCTTAGTAATGACTGAATCTAAAGTGTATATTCTCTACCTTCAGAGAGGAGTTCTTCCTCTAGAGAATGGAAGATGGTGAAAAAGGTGCAAAAGGACATGAAAAGAAATGATAGAGACGTGGAAAGTGGAGTGCTTAATGCTTATGACCTTGCTACTGGAACTCAGATTGAGATGCACACGTGTTTGTGTGTGTGTGTTTGTGTGTGCGTGTGTGTGTTAGAAATGGGATATTAAAGACAGAAAGAGAAATCACTGCAATAAAACCTTTCTGGAGCAGGTCTTTGTTCCTGGGAATCGACTATAAGAGTGTTTACCACCAAAGATAAAGGGACAATCAATACAAAGTGAGTATGAGAGAGGTTGCCTCATAGCCCTCAGATAAACTAATTTTTTAAGGTGCTACTTATCATATCCGTCAGTGTCTGAGCAAAAGCATTACGTTCTCTCACGGGTCTGCTTCCTAGGAGAGGGTTATTTCATTGACAAATCATGGTTGCACTGTAACTGTGCATTAACCTTTTAGCTTTCTCTGATATCAGCCCTTGGGAGCAGTCTAACACTGACTACTAACCATGGGATGGTAGCTCCCTGAATTATAGGCATCACGCCTAGAAAGAAGTGACTGGTCCCTCGCTGCAGTTCTTCATAGGGTAAACTCTCTTAATTGTTAACAAACGTCAAACATGTAAATCTATTCTGATCCAGACCCCTCTCATATGCCTCATATTCATACTCACAATTCTTGCTTACCAAAATCTCTTCTTTTTAATGCTCCTATCCTCCTTATAATGTCCTTCTTCTATTTCACTATTTGTTGCACTTTTAGAGTAAAGAAAGCAAAGTACAGTTAGTTAACACTATCTTAGCCAAGAGCTTCTGTTGAATGGATGTGTTTTGGCTTTGGGTTTGCATGACTGTTGTGGTCACTAATTTGGTTTCAACTGGGTCAACCAAACTCAGCTCCTGTCATAGCTACTCTGCTCTGTGTCCTTTTCTATTGTGTGTCAACTTTGAATCTATAAATTTTACATAAATGCTGCCACTCACAAACTGGCTTTCAAGTAAAAGTCTATTCTGTTTTAAAAGGCTGTATAGAATCACCGTGCAGAATGGAAATTCTGAAAGTAGAGTTTCTAAGGGCGGAATTCATGTCAATAATTTCCCAACTGTGTGATCTTGTGCAAGTCATTTAAACTCTTTCTGCCTCAGTTTCACACTGTAAATTGGAAACAACATAACCTACCTACCTCATAAGTTTATTCTGAAAATTAAATGACCAAATATATCTAAAGCAGTTGGAAGCATGTCAATTGCATACTTAGCGCTAGATCAATGTTTGCCATCCATCTCTGTTATTAGAGAAAGGGCTGACATAGGTGGAGGAGAGAATGTACACTTTGGATAGAGAGTCCTTCAAAGGGTTTTCCGCTGCTCCAGTTCTCCAGGACTGAGGCCATGATTAAATGACAGTCAGCTGTAGATTTAATTGTAACTCATTAGAATGAATTACGAGCAGAATTTGTTTCTATTTGGCCTGGTTCCTCATATCCTTCCAATAGTGCCTCTCTACTATGCTCAGAACTCTCAAAAATTAAAAACTCAACCACCACCATAGCATCCAAAGTCACTTTGTGTCCAAGGAAAGAGGAGGAGCTTAGCAAACAAGGTATCTTGGTTTGATTCTGTGAGTGCCATATTCTCAGACAAAGGGAGATAGATTCCCCTTGGGCTTCCTGGGAAGGTGCATCTTTGGAATGAACACAATAACCCAGAGGCAGGTTACTTTTGGAGTTCAGCTCTTATAGCATTGACTGAATTCTAAGTTATCCTGAGTCAGTTGGTGATGGGGTCTCCTATGCCTGTCCCTTTCAGAGGTTTGACCAAAAGAAAGGTTTAGGAATGAGAACCCAGTCATGCCATCTGGGCAGCCAGTTCGCTCTCTCTCTCTCTCTCTCATTTCTCTTTAGTGGGTTTTCCATTGTGTTCCTTGTTGCATCTGCCTGGTGGGTGAATGCCGATCCCAGCCCACGTCTCCCACTCTGTTACAAATGCCACCCTCATTATCATGTTTAGCAGACAAGGGCTACTGTTCCAGGGCCAGGAGTCCATGCCTCATAATCCTGGCAGGCACAGATGGTGTGTGGGCATGGATTCAAAATTTTAGAGTTGGAAAAAAACAACAGATACATTATTTCTACCAACATGATTCAATAGAACCTTCTGTGATGATGAAAATGATTTATACTTCACGCTGTCAATATGGTAGCCACTAGCCAAATGTGGCACTGAAATTCGACTAATGTGCCAGAGAATGTAAATTTTAATTTAATGTAACTTAATTCACACATAGCTAGGGGCAATTCATTGGAAAACTTGGGCTTTTTTAAACTTATACTATAAAGAACAAATGCAAGACCCCCAAAAGAGGAAGAGTGATTTGCCCGAAGTCACAGGATTGATACCCAGCAGAGTTGGGATTAAAGATTGGGTAGACACACTTCCAGACTACTGCTTTCCCCTTGTATCGTCCTGAAGCCATGAACACAGTTCTGGAATTCCACTGTTACCAATAAGACTCCAGAGTTCCTTCTTTCTGTGACGTCTAGTTACAAGAAGGTGACAGTTCTCCATCTTCACCACTTTCCTGATGTGCTTTTTTCCTGTGATTATCAGGGGTAAACAGAGTGATATCTCTGCTGATTCTATGGATGAGATTCAAGCAAAGGCTGGATTGGACAAAACACTCGGTAGCCTCGTCTGCAGCCCGACAGTGTTCTCCTTCCTCAAAGATCACGTGAGCTCATTCGTTTCAGATTTTGTATCTGGGTCCCTCTGGAGAACTCTGGATGGTGAGGAGTAACTATTTTCTTGAAAACTCTCCACACAGCATCTTCTGGGATTTGTCAATAGTCTCAGCAACTCCCATGGTGAATAAGATCCTGAATGTTTGGTGCATCTCGAAGCAGTTTTTTTCTTGTCAGAAGTTTTGCTGGCCTCTGGGTGGTTTCTTAGGAGAACATTAGTATTCATTGAAAGATTCATTTTTAAAATACTGGAAATTGGCACTCAAGTGGAGTGTGGCTAAGGGCTTTAGTTCTAGAAGATTTTCAGCTGCTGAGTGGAGAGATACAGAAAAGAAATCCCTTCTTGTGATTAGAAACACACAACCACCTTGAGGTAGAATATTTCACCGTCATCTAGCTCTTTGGGACACGAAAACCATTATTCAAATTTGACCGTTGATCCTGAAACATGTTCTCCTGCACTGTGTTGGGAAGTTGGCCAGAAATGAAAGGTAGAAACTGGAGTAATCACAGTTTTTCCTTTCCCCTTACTCCTTTTATCTTTGTTCTTTTGATAGTACAGTCCATAGGGTTCCTACAACATTTTCAACCATATCCCAACACTTTGTTTCCCTCCCATGTTTTTTCTTGACGAGGAACATTTGATAGCCAAATCTGTTTTTTCCTGGCATATGGTAAATGCATTTTTTTCAACAAATGCATATTTTTAAGTATTTAACTTCTATGATTATTTTGCATATGTTTTCCCTCTTTTGGGGAGGATTAGGGAGGCATGGGAAATAGTAGACACATCCTATGGAATTTCTTCCTTTCTTTTTTTTTTTTTTTTGAGTTGGAGTCTCACTGTTTTGCCCAGACGGGAGTGCAGTGGCCTTCCAAGTAACTGGAACTACAGGTGCGCACTACCACGCCTGGCTAATTTTTTGATTTATTGTAGAGATGAGGTCTCGCCAAGTTGCCCAGGCAGCCGAGGGCTCAGGAAGTCCACTCACCTCAGCCTCCCAAGGCGTAGGATTACAGGCTGAGCCACCAAGCCCGGCGGAATTTCTTTCTAAGGAGTTCCTTAGCTTCCTGGTAGACTCTGAGGTATCCCCCAAGTCATCTTGCTCTGAAGGGGATGCCCTAAAAAAGGCCATAGTGACCAAGAACTTATAAAACATGAGGCAAATGGAGGACTTAGAGGTGAAAGGAAGACGGAGTTTTTCTTTCTAGTTAAAAAGATATAACAAATTTCTGTCCCTCTTCAATGTGTAGTGTAGAAGTTTCCTGGCAAAAATACATGCTTATGTGAATGGAATGTATGTTCTTATTTGGAAGTTCAGAGCAGGAGATTTCTTCCTATTTATAATAATTTCAGAATCTGCTTCAGAGGCAAAAACATGGTCATCTGATATAGGGGTGAATGGGTGATACCAGAGTCCCTTTGGGTCACTTCAGCAGACTGGTGATGACTCAGATTTCTCCACAGACCAAAACAAACTTGATAAAATGATTCAATTTTGAACTCCTTAATGGAATGTTATGAAAACACTGTGCATACATACCATGAACCAGAAGGCTGGGTAGGTCTTGGATAATTTTAGCATGGCTAAGCTACGGCAATAATATTGAAGCAGTAAGATCTCTCTTCTCTTTATTCTAGTTTTTGGTGTCAACGCTATGGTCAGTCTACACAGTAGGCCCAAAGATCACTGAAGCAGAGTAGCTATTAGAAGGATTGGAGTCAAGTCAACCAGGCTTGAGTTTGAATATCCACTAAGTAACCCCAGGGAGCATGCTTGTCTTTCATCTTCTATTTTCCCATCTTTAAGTTGCAGATAATAGTATTCAATCTGAAGTGTTCTTAGGAAAAAATATATACTTCTTAGGAAGAAATATATAATTCTTAGTGAAGAGCTTGACGTGTCACCATCAAAACGTGGACCCTAGTCACAAGGTGGCAATGCCTATATTTTTCCTAAAATTAATAATTAGCTTATATTAAAACCACATAAAATTCACTGACATTTCTTCAAAATCTGTGCCACATCTTCTGCTTTCCCAGAACTTCGTCTGTGATTGCAAAAAGGGAAAACAACAGTGACATTCAAATTTCCCTAGTTCTTGCCCCTTTTGCCCAAGCCCCTCTGGGGAAGGCTTTAATGGGTTCCTGAACAAGTCTCCACCCCCAGGTATCTTCTGAAATCTGTCATTGCCACACCAGACCCAAAAGCACTTGGAGTGATATGGCTGATATGACATGACAAGGTTCAAATTTTTCTTGATACATGGATAAAAATAATATCTCATCTTCCAGCAAAGTTACTTAAGTGACTGAAAAATAATCAAATTGTCAAATCATTTTGGAATATAGTTTTACATAGGAATACACTCCTTTTCTCTTCTGATGCCTCCTCAGGGGGATGACACCGCCTGCCTTCAGAATCACCTGCTGTCTGCATTCCACTACAGCAGGTAAAAACATGTTTGTTCTTTTGTGTTACACGCTGTGAAGCAGGGGCTCATGTAGTGCTGCTTGATTCACAGAGCTTCCAGAAAACAGCCACCTCTACATAAGGCTTGTATATAAATCTACGATCCCTGGTGCTACAGGGCAGCTATGCATACTTATGACTCAATGCACAGTTCCAGGAGGTACCATTCACATAGATGATGATGAAAAACTAATTTTAGGGAATGTGACAATAGACTGCGATGACATACATCACTAGGGTTCGTAAGGTACGAAGAACTATCCAAAAGTAAAATATTGTAATGATTTCTTCAGAGAGATAATCTTGAGAGGGGTTGATATTTTTCAAAAGAACAGATCTGCGAGTGCCCAGGGGACAACAGCTGCTGAGTCTTTTAAAGTGATAATGGTGAAATTGTCATTTACAGAAAACAGGCTGTGTCTTCCAGACTTGGCTTTTTTTTTTTTTTTTTGAGGTGGAGTCTCTCTGTTGCCCAGGCTGGAATGCAGTAGCACTCATGGCCACCCCAGTGGTGACCTGCTAGGCTCTGGTGATCTTTCCGCCTCAGCCTTCCAAGTAGCTGGAACTACAGGAGTGCATTACCACGCCCTGCTGATTTTTTATTTATTGTAGAGATGAGGTCTTGCCAAGTTGTCCAGGCTGGTCTCGAACACACAGGCTCAGGCAATCCGCTTGCCTCAGCCTCCCAAAGTGCTGGGGTTATAGGCTGAGCCACCAAGCCTGGCGCTTGGCATTTTGACAGTTAATTTATTGTCTTGGGCAATTAAATGCTGGCAGAAAATATTCACATAGTCCAGCGAACTGGCCAGACGATGTGAGATTTCAAATTAGCATCAGGCCAGGAGGCAGGGATTCAAAGCCAACGATCAGCATGTGTGCTGTGGGCTCCATGGGGACAGCTGGGATAGAGACTTGAAACTAGATAGAGTGAACCAGCTCTTAGTGCACAGTTATGGTAGGTGAAGAGAATCCACTTCTTCCTCCATGAGCCAAGTGGCAATGGCAATCCGTTCCAAATTCTTTGAATGATCATCCTGCTAGATTATGATATATAAACCTGATCTTGCTCAAGAGGTGGTCAGTGAATAAGCAGTATCAGAATCACCTAGGAGCTTGTTAGAAACAAAAGCTCAGACTCCACCCCAACCCCCAAGACCTCTTGAATCCAAATCTGCATCTTAACCGGATCCCCACGTGTTCATCTGTCCTCAAATTTAAGAAATACTGACTTGGAATTATTTTGTTAGGAAGCAGCGTAAACTGGCTCTGTTTAACTTAAGCTTCATGGGGAAGTTTATTAGAAAGGTTTTGAGGCTCTCAAGGAATTTAAGAAGTTTATCATACAAGAGTCACAAAAGGAAGGAATCTCAACAACATTAGAACCAGCGACTTCTCTTGGGAATGTCACTGTTAACAAAAAGCCGCTCTACTGATTGTTCTTCCTTCCTTCCTTATCTTCATTAATCCAACATTTATTGAATGCCTACTATTTGTTCAACACTGTGAAAGGCAACAGGGGTCCAATGAACTTAACTGAAATAGTCTCTACTCTCATGGGATGTACAGTCTCGTGAGGAATGTAGAATGAATAAACAATGTAGAATTAAAGTAATCACACAAATATAAGCATAATTATAACTATTTGACATTCAAGGAGAGGCAAATGGTTCTATTAAAAATACATAATAGGACAACCTGTTCCTAGCTACCTCCCTCATTATAATTAGAAGTTACAATTGGATGTTGCAATTGAAAGGATGACTACAAATTTACAAGACAACAGTGGAATAAAGAACATTTTACACAAATAAAAAGCATATGCCCTGAGGTTGAAACAGAATGGAATCCTGTGATAATAGGTAAGAACTAGATCACAGAAGGCCTTAAAAGTCACATTGTAAGAGAAACATTTCTGTTCCACTAACCCCTCACCTTTTTCTCCTGGGCCCATAACCAGATCTGCAGTTAGGTGCAGCCATCTGACTAGGTTCTGGCTAGCGGAATGTGGATGGGAATTGATAGATAATCCCAGGCCTGCCCCATAAAACTTCCCACTGAATCCCCATTCTCCTTTAATTTGTCTACTGGCCACACCCCAAAACCCTAAGGTACAGTGGAGTCTCAAATTAGAAGGTGCGTGGTCTCTGAATGACTACATGGAACAGACCCACTTTCTGCCAACTCCTTTGGATTGGAAACCAAACAAGAAATAAACCTTTATTATATTAAACCAATGATACATTGGAGCTGTTGCAGCAGTCAACTTACCCTAATACATACAGTAAACATTTTGCCCGTTATCCTGTGAGCTGTGACAAAGCCTTGGAGAGTTTTCAGTGGAAGAAACCCAGTTTTATATTCTCGGGAGATTTTCCCTGCAAGGATCAGTAATCCACCTGTAGGTCAACTTATGAATCAGTTACACAGCACAGAATAGATGCAGTAAGAACTCAGTGTTTCATAATCGGAAACCATTCCTGGAGAGGAGAGATGTGTGTGCCAATAAATTACCCCAAAGATTTTTTTCTATAACATCCAATTCAGGAGTTAAGTGGGTTTGAAAGTGAGGTTTCAAGAAGAGAGAGACAGTGACTTGAGAATGAGCAAGGCACCTTTCTTCTAGGACAGTGGTCCTCAAAGTGTGGTCTCATACCAGCATTAAATCCTAATTGGAAAAATACAAATCATCAGGTCATGTCACAGAACTACCTGAATCAGGTAGATTGCTGCAGTTTCAGCAATTTATACCTATGATTTAAAAGCCTTCCAGGTGATTATAATGCATGTTATAACTTGAGAACTTTGTGTGCTAAGCTGGTAATGGCAATTAATTGAGGGAAAACATGTGTAAGAAGTTGCTGTTTACCAAAGCATTTTCACACACATTGCCCAATTTTAATATCATAAATTCTTTAATGGCTCTCCTGGCATTTTCTGATGCCTTTTCAGCTCTTCCAATGAGATTGTAAACTATTTCTCTGGAAGATAAAACTGAGTTAAAAACAAGTGAAGGAAATTGGCTTCTGGAACCCTTAAAGAAAATGGGCAGGTCTTTCCAGAATAAAACTGAGGGTATTTTTTTGAATGGGAAGAAAGGAAGGTCTCCTTTGGTCATTCCACCATGAGAGACCTGAGCCTTGAGCTGGGACAGACCTCATCCTACTTTCCATCCCTACTCCCCACCCCTCCCCCACAGCATCCTCTACTTATTTGCAACCAGACAACAGAACTGAATTTGAATCAGAAGTCTGGACTCTTATCTTGGATCTATATTTAGACAATGTGTTCTTGGGCAAATTTATAACTTCCTGGAGCTTCGTCCACAAAGTAGAAGGATTGCTCAATGTATATAAAAGCCAGGGCACAGGGCTCCTGTGTGCCTGCAGGAAATGGTTGGGAGACTTAATGGAAGGTAGGAACATTTGGGGCAAAGTCATGCCTGAACCCTCGTGGGGACATCAGAATCCCAGGAGTTCCTTGCTGGTGATTCTTCATGGACTGTGGAGGCCAAATATGTCATGACTTATGTCCTGGGCTACACATTACCATGGAGCCCAGCCAGAGCAGACCTGGAGAAGACACAGTCCAGCATCTTGCAGCTGGGCTGGGGAGCACTTTTTATGACTTTCGCCTTATGTTGTTGTGATTTTCTATATTAGTGTTTTGATGCTTCCCAAGGCTTCCCAGTAAAGCACAATGAATAACCCTTTGAAAAATTATCAACCTTATACAAGCAGCCAACACATACATGAAAAAAATGCTCAGCCTCACTAATTATCAGAGAAATGCAAATTAAAACTACAGTGAGATAAACAACAAATTTATTGATTTTATTTTAAATGTACCTTCATAAACATGTAAATGTTTACTATGTTATGTTGTTTTCAATATTTCAGGTCTTATTCTCACCACTTTGTATATAATAACTAATTTAATTTAATTTTATACCTTAGGAGGTAGGCACTATTTTATACTTTTATAATTTTTTTTTTTTTTTTGAGTTGGAGCCTCACTCTGTTGCTCAGGCTGGAGTGCAGTGGCATACTCATGGCTACCCCAGGGGCGACTTACTGGGTTCTGGCAATCCTTTCACTTTAGCCTTCCAAGTAGCCAGAACTATAGGCATGCACTACCACACCCGGCTAATTTTTGATTCATTGTAGAGATGAGTTCTTGCCAAGTTGCCTGGTCTGGTCTCAAACCCCTGGACTCAGGCAATCCACTTGCCTTGGCCTCTCAAAGCGCTGGGATTACAGGCTGAGTCACCAAGCCCAGCCACTTTTATAATTTTATGCTTTATGAGGTAGGCACTTTTACTATCTCTGTTGCACAGATAAGGGAACTACATTTCAGAGATGGTGAGTAATTTCTGGAAATGACATTCTAGCCCAGAGAGCCTGACTCCCAAATCCATGTGCTTTCCCACTCAGAGTTCTCCATTCTCCCTCACGTCACTCTCCCTTGGCTTTTCCAAACCCTGTCACTTGTTTTCAGAGCATCCACACAACTCTCCACTAGGCCAGTTCATGACTTTAAAGACTGTTTTTCCTCATCTTTCTCTTTGGCTTTCATTGTCTTTCACTCATTGTCGGAAGAAGGGTTAGTGACCATTTTTGATAAGAGATAGTGGAATGCTTAATACTTAGTCTCTCTGTCCCCAGTTTGGGGCATTGCTGTCAATTTTGGGACAACAGGAGCATCTCCATTCAGTTTTATTCATTACTTACTAAACATCTATTATGGCCTGGGCCTGGTATTAGGGGCTGGAGTTCAAATGTGTATCAGTCAGGGCCCCTGCCCTGAAGGAAAAGTTTGCTTTGTTGGATAAATAAGGAATGCTAAAATTGCTCTAATGCAAGGTGAAATATGGTTGATACTCTTGTTGAAGGCACAATTTGCGATGAGAATTTGGCAGAAGCATTCCAAGTAGTGAAACCATGAAGAAAACAACATTTAATTTGGGGTGACAAAGGATAAGTCGGTTTCCTGATCCATGGTTCCTAATGGATGATTTTCGTTTTAGGATTATAGAGTACTTGTGTTAGAAAGGCCTTTTCAGATCATTTAATCTGAACCATATGGCTTTCCAGATGAAGAGACAAACTCAGAGAGCAAAGTTTCTCTTCTAAGACCACACGACGTTTGAGCCAAGACTTGCTAGGATCCCGACTTGTAAGCCGAGGCTCCTTTTGTGCCATTTTGTGACACCTTCGTGTTCCAAGGTCATCCTCTAACCATCTTGACCTTGATCAGCTTTCCAGGTCAGATGAGATCAGGGAAATTAGGCCTTTGCACATGCTTGAATTTTATTTAAAGACAGTTAGACCCTTATGAATTCTTGATAATGTGCCAGAAATGGTTAACCATAGCTCAGTAATTCTCTCTTCCAGCTTTCTAAAAGTCCAAGGAAAAATAATGTTCAGTTCCAAACTCTGTTGTTTATTACACATTGTTTTCTTTTTCCACATTTTTCTATTAACATGCTCAATCTACTTTGCACTACTGACTCTTTCTGCACTCCAATATTTCAATTAAAATTATGCATAAACACTGATGAAAACTAGCAAAACATTCAAGATGGTTCTTTTCAATGTTATTACTTAACTTAGCAGAGCATATATGTTTGCAAAACCCTTCCATGCTTATTAGCTTCTTCATCTGTCTTCTTAGAAGTGTACAAGCTATCTATTTCTAGGTCTTAACTAATACACTTTGATAATAATGACCCCATAGGATTGGAAGGGACTTCAAAAAATTATAGAAGTGTGTGCCCTGCTCTCAGAAAAGCCTGCATTGAGACCTGTACAGAGCCTCTTTCTTAGCTTCTGATGTTCATTTCCCTCTCATATTTGGTGTTTCTAGATTCTCTATGAGCTACTGGTGCCAACAATTGCCTTGGAATCCTTTCTTGCCAGATATGCAATTGAAGTATGTGTTCCTTGCATTTTACTTTGGGTTTCTCAGTCCATCCACTAGAAGTTAGCATCTCCAATTGGTCATGTTATGTGTGAGGTGGGAAATCATCACCACCTCAGTTCAACAGAACTCTTGGGAATTGGATTCTATAAATCCACTTTATGGGACTTTTAGGTATACATTATCATAGAAAAAAATATGAAGAGAAGAAGAGAATTTATATTTATGGCATTGCGTTTATGGGTCACTCATTTTCTAGAAACTTTGCATAGTAGACTTTCATTAGTCAACATGATAGCCATTGTCGATAGATATTTTTATCCTTATTTTTAGAAGTAAAGAATCTAAGGATGAGAGAAATTTAGTAACTCACCCAAGGTCAAACAACTCTGAAGTGATAAACTGCAATTTAAAGCAAGATTGGGTTGACTTCAAGGCCAGAGCTCTTTGTGATACAACAGTCTTGGGAGCTTTGAAAGACCTTGGTATTGGGGGTTGCAGAGGTTATCTTGCATTTTTACATTCAAGCAATTTCCCTTCATATGGAAATAGCATATGAGTTTCACATGGGGAACCAAACTCTCAGTTTGGGGGCAGGGGCTACTTATCTCTCCCCCCACAGATAAAGATATAATCACATGCCTCAGAAATGGCTAATCAGAGCACCACACCTTCCTAACCACAGAGATTAGTTCAGAGATGAAGAAATGGTTCACACAGGTCAATGAGAACCTGTAGTAGATGGAATCATAGCCCCCAAAGATGTTCATGTCCTAATTCCCAAAATCTGTGAATATGTTATTTTTCATATAGCACATTTTGTTTATCCATCCATGTGTTGATGAATATTTAGGTTGTTTCTACAACTTGCTATTGTGGGTAGTGCTGTAATGGACATAGGAATGGAAATTCCCAAAACCTATGAATATTCTCTTTTTCATGACAAAAGGGTTTTTGCAGGTGTGATTATGACCTGAGATTGGGAGATTACCTTGGGTTATGTGAGTGGGCCCAATGTCATCATGAAGGTCCTTATAAGAGGAAGCCAAGAGGGTCAGAGTCAGAATGTATTAGGATTTTCCAGGTAAACAGAACCAATAGAATGTATAGAACCAATAGAATGTGCGCATGCATGCACACACACACACACACACACACACACACACACAGAGAAAGTTACTATAAGGATGTGGCTCACATGGCTATAATGACCGAGAAGTCTCAAAATCTGAAGTTAGCTACCCGAAGACCCAAGAAAGCCAATGGTGTCGATTCAGTTCCAGTGTAAATGCCTGAGAAGCAGACAAGCCTATGTATGGTGTGAATTTCAGACCAAAAGTTGACAGACTGGAGACTCAAGAAGAGATAATGTTTTAACTCATATCTGAAGGCAGGGAAAGACCAATAAGCCTTCTCAAAATGGTCAGGCAAGAGAAGTTTCCTCAAACTTGAAGGAAGTACAACCCTTCCATTCTATTCAGCCTTTCACTGATTGGATGAGGGGCACCCAAATTAGGGAGGGTAATCTGCTTTACTCTGTCTAGTGATTTAAATGTAAATCTCATCTGGAAACACTCTCACAGAAGCACCCAGAATAATGTTTGACTAAATATCTGGGTACCTGTGGTCTTGTCAAATTGACATGTTGACACATAAAATTAGTCATCACATAGAGAATGAGATGCGATGACAGAAACAGTCAATCTGAGAGAGAGAGAACAAGAGAGAGAGAGAGAGAGAGAGAGAGAGAGAGAGAGAGAGAGAGAGAGAGATGCTATACTGCTGGCTTTGAAGAGTAAAAAGGGGGCCGTGAGCAAAAAAATACAGGCAGCCTCTAGAAGCTGGAAAAATCAAGGAGATATACATTCCCCTAGAGCCTTTAAAAGAAATGCAGTTCCACTGAGTCATTTTGCATTCTGACTTCCAGAGTTACAAGATAGTAAATTTGGACTGCTGAAGCCACCAAGTTTGTGGTAATTCGTTATAGCAGCATTAGAAAACCAATACAAAGCCATATTTAAAACTTTTTCTATAACTACGGGGAAAGAATCACTCTTTTTCCACAGGAGTTCCTGAAGATGGTAATTTTTTCCACCATATTGGAAAATCCATCTGTGTATAAAACCAACCAAAAGAAAAGCAGAACACTTAGATAATTATATACACATTTCTTTTGAAAAAATCATTGTGCTAATAACACTTAACAGAAGATCTATCTTCCTAAAATACTTTTAAGTGTATAATGCATTGTTGTTGACTATAGGTACAATGTTGTAGAGCAGATTGCTAGAGCTTATTCATCTTGCTTGACTGAAATTTTATTCCTGTTGATTGGAAGCTCCCCATTTCCCTCTCTCTCCAGCCCCTGGCCATCATCATTCCACTCTGATTCTGTTAACTTGACTATTTTAGATACCTCATATAAGTAGAATCATGTAGCATGTGTCTTTCCATGAATGGCTTATTTCACTTAGCATAATGTCCTTAAGTTTCATCCATGTTGTTGCATGTTGCAAAAGTCCCTTCTTTTTTAAGGCTGAATAGAATCCCATTGTACAAATGTAGCACATTTTCCTTATCCATCCATCTGTTGATGACCATTTAGGTTGTTTCAACATCTTGCTATTGTGAATAGTGCTGTACTGAAAAAAAGAGTATTAAAATATCTTTGAGATTCTGATTTCGATTCTTTTGGGTAAATACACAGACATGTGATCGCTGGATCATATGGTCATTATATTTTAAAATATTTTTAGGAACTCCCATAAGGGCTTCATTAGCAGCTGCATCATTTTGCATTTCTATCAACAATGTCCAATAGTCCCAATTTCTTCATATTCTTGCCAACACTTGTGGTCAGGATAATATCCATCCTGACACTTGTGAAGTGATATCTCATTGTAAATTTTATTTGCATTTATTCCTTATGATTAGTGATGTTGACTGTTTTTTTCATATACCTGTTGGCCACCTTATATCTTCTTTATGCCTATTCAAGTTCTTAGTCCACTTTTTAAATGGGTTTGTCATATTTTTACTATTGAGTTGTAAGAGTTCCTTATGTATTTTGGAGAGTAACTCTTAATCAAATATGTGGTTTACAAACATTTTCTTCCATTGCATAAATTGTTTTTCACTCTGGTGGTGGTTTTCTTTGCTGTTCAGAGAAGATATGCATATTTCTGACAATATTGTTTGAACTTCTGGAATCAATCATGTTTGAAGATTGATACCATGGCATTTCAATTTCATTAGCACAACTAAACTAGTTTTAGATGTGTTTTTACTGTTTTCATGATAAATAATCTTCAGTAAAACAGGAGTGTTGATGTAGATTCTTACTGTGTCGTCAGAATTCTGATACTATCCAGAATTCTCTTCCCTGTAAGATTCCAAGTGAGGAATGGCCACAGAGACATGTGTATGCAGTCTGGAAGACAGAAGTGAAGCAGCAGATCAATGTAGGACTTTGGGTGTTGTTACAGCTCATACATACTGTCACTGATCTGCTATCTGGTCTTATTGGCTTATGGCAGCAGAGCCAGTCCTTTGGTCCCCCAGATCTTGCTGGATCTCCCTCTCTCAGTTCTCTGGAGCTTAAATTAGGTGCACTGTTCCTTCAATTCTCAGAAGCCTATACAGGAATGTGCAGCCCTGGAGCAAAGCTCACTATCTCCTTCTGTAGACCACCTACATCATTGATGATGGAGAAACAAACAGGTGTTTCAATATGTCCTCAGTCTTCTCAACTCCATGTTGAGCTTTTATTTCTGACTAGTATGGAGACTTCAGGTTTACACCAACCACAGAGGCCACAGCCTTCCGTAGACTTCTTTACCAGCTCCCACAATTACATCAATTCTAATTCCTATATAATCCCTTATTCCTTATCACTCATAATTGTTCTACTGTCCCATCAAGTCTTAACTGATACATATACCAAGAGTGCCCCTAAGTCATCAACAGCAGGCATTGGCTAAATGGATTTCAGCAACCAGAATAAAAGTTCATTTAGTTGCACAAGAAGTTTTAAGACCAACCATAAATACTTCTGTTTTGACAGAGGAATTTGTTAGATTACCAAATATCACCAAGTCAGTCTATAAATATGGGCAATATGGTGAAAAGTTTAAAGTACAAGGAAAGCTAGAGGCAGCTAAAAATCTTCCCAAATGATGTGCAAAATGGGAATAAGTAATTATCAGGACAGAATTGGAATCTAGGATTTCTTATTTCCATTTTGTGCTATAATTTAGGTTTCCTTTTTTTTTTTTAATGTTCTAAAACATGTTCTCCTTTTAGATTTAGCTCTTTCTCCCTTATTCTGGCAGCAGTTTGGGGTCATTTTCTAGGAAAATAAAGCCTGTTAGAGAGATTTCAAGAAATTTAAATATGAAAGAAACATTTAGTATACAAACACTAAATAGCTCCTATTAGGTGTGCTCTTAATCCAGCTTTGTCTTGCTCAAGATCTAATATATGCTCTTCTTTGAGCTGTTATTTTCTCTCCGAGTGCTCATGCCTGCAGATGGCATATTATCAAGCCCTTGCTGATTGAATTCTAGTTGGAAGGGTACTGGAAAATTATAGGATTACTCCAGGAAGTAATGACCTCCCACAGCTGCTGGCCTCTGGTGGTATTCCTATAATTCTGCCCACATTTCTTGAAAGTCTGTTCAAGCTATCTGAGATGAGTCCTACTTCCTATCAGAACTCTGACTGATACATTTGGTGGTCTGAAAAGATAGGACAACTCAAAAAGAATACCTCTTCCTCTAGATTTCAGGGAGTAACTAGCACCAGCATGACCTACCTGCCCTATAATTCTTTACTACTCAGTCTTGATGAATTGAGCTGAGATTAAAGTTACTTTCTGATCTTGATCCAAGACCTAACCAGGAATAGAAGTGGATAGAAAACATATGGCAAGGCTTTACTCTTAAAGATGTTATTTGGATACAGAAAGCCTGGTTTCTTCTCTAATTAGATAACCTGACGAAAATCATGTCATCTTTGCAGGCTTTCAATTTCCCATTTCTGGAGTGAGGGAATTCAACGAGGGGACCTATCAAGTTACCTGCTTTACCAGAGAAAAAGTCTTCTCAGAGCCATCTGTGGGAAGAACTGCTGAAAATGTTGTCAAAACTGTGATTACCTGCTGACACCTTGTAGATAAAGAAGAAACTTGTAGGTGAACAGTTTAAGAATGTATTTGTTATCTAACAATGTTATGTAAAAACCTAATTTTGATAAAACAAAGGGAAAGTACCGAAAATATGGCTCGGAAACAAAGATATTTGGGTCATGCTCTCCAATGCTTGTAATCTATTAGGAGGCAGATAATTTAATATAAACTATATCTAGCATGATAGTGATATAAAGGGGGAAGGTATAGGGTAGGAGAAAGACCTAACATACATTTGGATTGCAGGGAAGGCCTCTTTGAGGTGGTAATATCCACATTGCTGTCAGAAGGTACAAGATGGCAGGCAAGGGGATAGGCAAGGGGACACGAAGAAAACAGTGCCTGTGATAAGTTAAATTATTGTTCAGCTGCTTCCCCCACTCCATCCCCATGAGTAGAGTGAATGTCCCTATTCCTTGATTCTATGTGATTTTTTTTGTCAATGAAATGTGGGCAGACATCACAATGAGATAGCTAAGGGCCTAGGCCTAGGAAGACATTACTGGGTTTGCTTGTCCTTTCTTACTTCTCCGCCATCACTATAGGAAGTATCCACTGCAGCTGGTGTGATGGTCTAAGAAAGATGAGTGACCTAAGCCCAATTCTCCATGAAGAGCCATGCCTACTACACTCAACAGCGTGAAGTAAAGTTGCTCAACCAGTCACATTTATACCAGGATTTCATAGGACATGTTGTCTCCAAAGGCTCTCGGGAAGAAATCTTCCATGTGACTTTTGGCTTCTGGTGGCTCCTAGCATTCCATGGCTTTTGCAGCATAACTCTAAACTCTGCTTCTTCATCACACCTCTGTATCTCAAGTCTCTTTCATCCTTCTCTCATAAGGACACTTGTTATTGGATTTAGGGCCCGCCTTAAGTCTATGGATGATCTCATCCTGGGATCCTTAACCCAGTTACATCTATAAAGAGCCTATTTCCAAATAGTCACAATCACAGATTGTGGGGGTTAAGACTTAGGCACATCATTTTTGAAAACACTGTTTAACCCACTGCAGCCAATATGAGAAATTGAAAGAAAGTCAGCAAGACAAGATCTAACATCTCACCTACCAAGTGGGACTCTCAACAGTAACCTAATTCGTAGCCATTGGAGGCGTAAAGAGTTCATGCTGTAGAAAATATTAAAGTTTTATTTGGGCTACGACAAAAGGTCAGTAAACATTAGCTAATATCATCACCATTATTAGTTACTGTTATTACTATCATCCTCTTCATATCTTAAAAATTATTACTGCCTTACAAACTTCAAAGAATTATGAAAAAAATGAGATACTAATTGGTAAAGTGTTTTTGAGAAGTGTTTTTTAAGTATAGAAATAATATGTTGCTTCTGAAAAATTCTCATGCACATATTTTTAATAAAGCAAATTAAATTAAACATGCAATGAGGGATAAATGGGAGGCATGGAAGGTAAATCTTTTTATAAAGTGAAGAACGCCCCATATGACTTTTTTTCAATGAATCAGACTTTGTATAACCAGTTGGCTAAAAAAGGAGCACATCACATCTGTTCACTGTGCTGTTCATGCAACATGCTACCAAATGAATTCAAAAGTGATTTTTTAAAAACTAAAATAACAGAATTGATACAAGAACACAAGCTAGTATTTTTCTTGGCTGGAATCCTTGGGAATCCTGAATCCTCCCACCCAAATCTACCATCGTCAGATTTCCTTAGGTAAATGCTTGTTTATCTTCTTCTGGGATGACTTTTGTGCAAAGTATGGTTTTTAAAAACATTTGAAAAGCTCTCCTACAGTTTTTTAGTAACCTTCTCAAACAGGGCTGGAAAATGTCCTTTTTGCTAAACAGTGGGAGGAAACAACTTATTTAACTTTTAAAAATGTGAACATTAGGTCTTATTGGTACAATACAAGCTAAATAGGATTCAGGACTGCTGTTTCTGGTTTGGTTTCACTCATGGGCTTGAAAAGTATTTATTGAATTCCAGGCCCTATGCCAAGTGGTGGGACAGGAATTTAGTAAGATGTTGTCTTCACTTTCAATATGTACCTACAGAGAAGTGTTGGAGACAGATGGAGAAATCAGCAATCACAGAACAGGATATAATAAACATTTCTGTGGTTCTATGAAGAAGCAGCTTGAGAACATAGGTCAGATATCCCGATAAACGGGGTGGGGGAGTGAACCCAGCTAGAGGGAATCATTGCAGTTGTTGAGCCTTGAGGGAAAGGAGGCTAGACCCCTGTCATGGAGAGGGGAAAGTCACATCAAAGACAGGGAATTGCAGGTGTATACATTAATATATGTAGGTGGGATAGAGACCGTGGACGGTCAGGGATTTTGTTTTATCCATAACTGTTTATTGAAAGAATTTCAAATGTCCCTTAAGGTTAAAGGAAAGAGTATGTCAGAGTAGAAGGAGGTATAACTGTGGGGATATCCTTGGATCAATCCATGGTAGACCTTCTGTGATGCGCTAAGGCATTAATACTTCATCTTGAGTGTGTTCTCACCAGGAGATCCACTTGCGGATTCATGAGGAAGAGACTGAAAGGGAGCTAGCTCAAAGAAAGGGAAAATGATGAGAGGATCAAGGCATCAGTTCAGGAGACAAAATCCTCATCCATGACAAGTAAAAGCAGAGGGTAAGAGATTGTGAAGGCGACAAGGAGATGACGTCTATAAAAGTGAATGAGTCATTGGATGTGTTGGGTAGAGGGCCAAGTTGGAAGTGCCGTCCAATACAATAGCCATTAGCCATGTGTGGCCATTGAGCACTTTAGACACAGCTAATACAGCTTGAGATGTGCTGTAAGTGTAAAACATACACCTAATTTTAAAGACTTAGTACAAAAACAGAATGTACAATATCTCACTAATACCTTTGTATGATCACATGCGAAAATGACACTATTTTGGAAATATTGGATTGAATGAACTATATCATCAAAACTAATTTTACCAGTTGTTTCTCTTTACCATTTTACTGTGACTGCTAGAAAATTTTAAATTATATTTGTGGCTCGTATTAGTGGCTCATGCTATGTTTTTAATGGACAGCACTGACCTTAAATGATTACCCAAGTCACTTTTTCATCTTGGGTGACTTTGGGATTGTGTTGTCATCCAACAAAACAGAATTACAGAAGGAGGAAAATTGTAGAGGGATGACTAAGTGTCTATTGGACTTCCATGTGGTGCTATCTGCTGTGTTGGTATGTTAAACACATTGATTGGAGACTCAGGATGGAAATAGTAGAGTTGGAATGTGTGTGAATGTGGGTATGATCATCCAAGTACAAATATTCAGTAAGTATTTACTGTGGGCCAGGTATCATACTCAATACTTTACATATATTTAATTTTCTCAACAATCCTGCGTCTTAGTAATACTATTATTATAATCATCATTCCTATTTCCCAAACAAAGAGACTGAGCTTCATGTAAACAAATTTCTAAAACTCTTAGGCACAGTTCTCATGATGCCTAAGTTTGGGACCCTGCTCTTTTTTAAAAAAATTTTTTTTAAAGATTTTTTTTTTAATTTTAGATATGGGGTATATTTCAGGATTAGGTATATAAGTGGTCATTGCACAGATAAATTTGGGCCTCCCTTTGGTCCCCACTTCACCTGGTTTGAGATCCAGTACCCTTATTGATGTTATGTGCCCCCCTCACTCCCATCCCCAGCAATTTCCGGCTACTGCCAATCCCTTTCTTATTGTATTTAGGGGCCTCACTCTTGCATGGATATGTTCCAAGGCTTAGCATGTTTCTCTCTGAGAAAGAATGTAAAGTAGTAGCTCCAGCCATGTGCCCCCAGTCACTTCTGTGCCCTGGAAGTCATCCTGGGGCTGCCATTGTTACCTGTCTATTCTCTCAGCTGCACTGGGATATTGTATCTGATACAAGCATCACGGATCAGGGCTCTGTCTTTGCTCTGAAGAGAAGGCTTCGAGAAAGATGGTACTCCCCCAGGGATCTGTGGCTCAGGCTTTGTGACTGCCTCAACCCCCAGCATCAGTCCTGCAGAATACAGTGCTGGAGGGCGGAGCCAATGAACACATGGTGGGACTGACCAGTCACTGATTGGTCATCAGGGGCCATGCCAGGGGGACATCACATGTCTAGAGAACTACCTGCTCCCCAAAACTGCTCCTGGGCAAGAAGCTCTTTCTTTTCTTTTTTTTCTTATTCTTTTCGAGTCCAACCTGCTGTGCTCCGACGATCCTTCCGCCTCAGCCTTCCAAGTAGCCAGAACTACAGGCGCGTGCTACCATGCCCGATTAATTTTTTATTTATTGTAGAAACGAGGTCTCCTCAAGTTTCCTGGGCTGTTCTCGAACTCACGGGCTCAGGCGATCTACTCACCTCGGTCTCCCAAAGTGCTGGGATTTCAGGTTGAGCCACTGAGCCTAGCCTAGTTTTTATTTGTTGTAGATATGAGGTCTCACCAAGTTGCCTGGGCTGGTCTGGAACCCTAGGACTCAGGCAGTCCACTCACCTCAGCCTTCCAAAGTGCTGGGATTACAAGCTGAGCCACCTAGCACCACCAAGAAATACTTTCTTAACAACAACAACAAAAAAAAAACGAGCGTAACAACTTATAGATGTGACATCTAATACATGTCAACAAGCTGAAGGACACTTCTAAATTATCAGAAATGAAAAAGTGAATTTTATGCATCCATGTCAGAGGAAAGACTGAAATAACTCTGTAGTTTCTTGAGAGATGAAGTATAAGACCTTTGTCATAGGAGGAGGCAATCAGAGTATATAGCCTGTGTAGTCAAGAACATAAGGAGAAAATGTATTCGAGAGGTATGTCAGGTCAAATTATAATAATATGTCTTCCTAGATTTGAGAACAATTATATTTGACAGCTTTAAAAGTTATTGACTTAATGAGATTAAGAAATCATGGGAAATTAAATTAATAACTATTTGCTTTTATACTTATTTTGTTTTATTTAAATCAACTTTGGCTTAAATCAGCTTCATCAAGGGATAATTTACATAAAATAAAATGCATCTGATTTTAAGTGTACTCTTCAATGAGTTTGAGGAATTTGAGAAGTATTGCCACCTTCCCAGTCAAGATTTAGGGCATTTTTATCTTCCTAGGCAGATAGATTTTACTACAGATAAGTTAACCTGTTTTATAGCTTCATATAACTGAAGTAATACATTGTGTACTCTTTTATTTGGCTTTTTTTTTAGCTTAGCATAATTTTTTTTTTTACAATTTAGACATATTTTTGTGTACATCAGTAATTCTTTCCTTTGTATTGTTGGATAATATTCCATTGAGTGAATACACCTATGTTTTTAATCCACTCACTTATTGATAGAAATTCAGGTTGTTTTCAGTTTGAGACTATTATGAATAAAGTGGCATTGAAACTCTTGTACAGTTTGTGTGTGGCGGGGCATAAGTTTTTGTTCTTTCTAGGAATTTCTTCGTCACAGGACAGAGGAATGGTCACCTTTATAGGAAACACCCTAGCTGATTTTCAGAATGTGTATTACCTTTTCCCCTTCTACCAGCAATGTCTGAGATGAAAAATGAACACAGTTTTATACATTTTAATTCTTTCCTAGAGAGGGCTACTCAAATTCCATAAGCTTTAAAACCTACAATAACTTTGTTTCCCCTGTTAAAGTGTTAGAGTCAGATCTAAGACTCCAGATCCTTACACGATGGAGAGAAAAGAAGAATGGGGGGACAGAGCCCTTGGAATACCAGCAGGCTTCCAGGTGGCACTCAAAAAATACATTGAAATGGTTAGTTTTATGTGTCAACTTGGCTAGGCCACACTACCCAGAGATTTGGTCAAACGTTGTTCTAGATGTTTCTGTGAAAGTATTTTTTTAAGCTACGAAATGAACATTTAAATCCGTAGACTTTAAGTAAAGTTGATTACCCTCTATAATGTGAGGGGGCCCCATCTAATTGGTTGAAGCCCTCACTAAAATCAAGGTTGACTTCCCTTGGGAATTCTGCTAGCAGGCTGCTTTCAGAGTTGACCTGTAACATCATGGACTCTTCTTTGAGTCTCCAGTCTTCTGTCCTACCCTGCAGATTTTGAGATTTTGGGATATGTCAGCTTTCACAAGCAGGTAACCCGGTGCCTCAAAATATCTCTCTCTCCCATGTGTGTGTATGTGTGTGTGTGTGTTTCTGTGTGTGTGTGTGTGTGCGTGTGTGTGTGTGTGTGTGTGTGTGTGTGTGTGTGTCCACACACACCCCTTGTTTCTCTGGAAAACCCTAATACACACTCCACCTCTCATCCAGGATTCTGAAAGGCTACCAAATATTCAGAGCACTCTTCTCCAATTTCCTCTCTTCCCTAAGCCCAAGTTACTGTCCAATCCAGTTAAAAAAAAGTTACTCTGTTAGTGCTTTGAACAGTCCGAGAAAAGTAAAACTTACTGTACATTGAAACAACCTTTCTTCCCCACAAAAGAACCCCTTTTAGCTGATCACATGAAGAACGATTATTCTCTTTGCCTTGGGTACATTCATGTGCTTTTCTAAACAAGACAGACTGTCCCCTTTTACTCCCTTTCCCGTCCCCTTTTTATCAGCGTTCAAACTAGTCACTATTTTCTCTCCTTCTTACTACACTGGCCATAGAATGTAGTCAATATAGTTAAGAGAGAGAGAGAGAGAGAGAGAGAAAGAAAGAAACACTGTCGTCACTATGTACCCTGAGGCACTGTTATGTATTGGGACCAGATACAAAATTGCCACTTACTACCCTGGCCTTGCCTAGGTGAACACAAAGAGCCACAGTGCAAATAGATGCCAGTGAAAACAGCTCTACCTGCAAGCTATTGCAGGCTTTCCTAAGGATCCTCTGGGAAGGGAAGAGCCTTGCCCTGCTCTGTATCTGAGCATCGAGCATCGCGGACCTCACCATCCACCCAACTTCTAACCTTGCTCACCCACAGAACTGAACTCTGCTATTTTGCCTCGACACTGAGTTGGATGCCCCTATATCTGAGATCTGTGATATCAGTGGAACTATTATGCTGGGATTTCTTGTAATACTCACTTGAGTCATTCTCCCATGACTTCCATGATTATTGTTATCATCACCATCATCATTCTCGTCCTCATCACTGGTTTTCCTAACAATAGCATTTATGCCAGCGTGTTTTGTCTGCCTAGAGCTGTATCCAGTCTTCTTTGTCTAAAGCGAAGAGTCAAGCGAATCCCTGTGTGAGGCACCCAAAAGCAAACCTTGGACTTCTTCTAGTTTCTTCTCCAGAGCAGTGCAAAGGGGGGAATCTTTTGAAAGCCATATGATCTCCCAACCTTGCTGAGAGAGAGTAAAAGCAGAGGAAAAATGCTAAGGAACTTCTCACACCTGGATAGTTTTTTTATTTTTCAGCGTTAAAACTTTCTCAGGTTTTAAATACCCAGGGAGAATGTAGGCAATGTAAAGGCTATGGTGGAAGTTAAATTCCAGACAGAACTTTCCCGCCATTGAAGAATCCTGTTGTCAGGAAGGAACACGTTCCCTGGGGGTAATGGAGGTGAAGAAGCATTCCATTACCACTGGGAACAAAACAGAACAAAACAAAACAAAACAAGACAAAAACAACCATTAGGCTGTCTTGTTTTAGTCATTCTTATTCCACAAGAATCTGTAAACATGCTTTCTGAAGATGAGGTGCAATCTATCCTTTCAACAAGAAGGTTGAGTGCTAGATCCTTTTCTGCTTCAATTTTCTGTCTGCATTTCTGATTTGGGGATTCTGCTATGTTATACTGCATAAATTCTCAGGATATAAGTCTGAAAACTTAAGAGTCTTTGCTTTTTGAGACACATGTTTCTCTTCTGGAAATTAGAGGAAATTATAACTAATCTTTAAGAGTTGTTTTGAGAGTAAATGATAAAATCCTTATAATGTGACCCACATAAAATCCTTATAATGTGGCCATCCCTGGAAGAGATAGCCATGTGATCATCCACAGTGTATATATACCCTTTTCATGGTAATTGGTGGGAAATTATTATCCAACCAGGAACTCCAATTCTCTGCTCTCTTGAATCTAGAGGAGTCATGTGATTAGCTCTGGCTAATGGCATGAGAGGAGAAGTGATGTGTGCTGCCTTTAGTCCCAGCTGGCTGAGCATACCTGTGTACTTTTCTCAAACTTTATTTACTCCATCTTTTCACTGGAGACTGCCCAAGGAATCTTGGAGCTCTAAGATGAAAGTAAATGTGTTTCCAAGTCAACCCTCACATGAGCTATCCAAAACAGTCTTATCTCACAGTGGCACTTTCAGGATTGAGAAGGGGGGAAAAAAGCAACTTATACTTTGTTAAAGCACTACAATTTTCAGGTTATCATAAGGTTAACACAGTTTGATTAAATAAACATAGTTATTTTTATTTCTACAGGTGAGTTACTACTGTATTATTAACCTAGTCACTAGCATCATTTCACATTTTTCTTCACACACCATCACCACCACATAGGTGATAAGCTTTAGCATCATTTGGTGTTAATAATAGCTATTGAGAAGCTTTTCAGTAAGTAGGCAGAAAGGCATCGAAGAACACTACAAACTTTATGAGGGTAGAAATCATGTCTCTCTTTTATTTTTTTTGCCATTTTATTAGTGCCTAATATAATGTCTACACTTAAGAAATGATTGATTAAATGATGCATTAGCCAGGGTTGAATAACTACTGCATAACAAACATACCTAAAATCTCAGTGGCTAAACACCTTAGAACTCTGTTTTTTGATTATGTATCAGTTCAGTGTGGTTCTTTGGTGGATTGCTTTCCATGTGAAGATTCAGGGAGGAGGATCCTTACTTATTCTGGCTCTCTTCTCTCATTGAGTCTTAGAGTCCTCAGCAGCATTATTTTCATACTTCTGGCAAAATGAGAACAATAACACAGGATTATGAGAATATAATTTATTTGCCTGGCTTAGAAGTGGTGCATTTCACTTCTGATACATTTCATTGGCCAGAACTCAGTCACATGGTCACATCTAGCTGCAAAGGAAGTTGGGAAATGCAGTCCAAATATGTACCCAGAAGGTATACATAAGTATACTATTGCTGATGTAACAAATGACTGCAAATTTAGCACATTAAAACAGCACAACTTTGTTATTTTTGAGTTTTGGGGAGGTCAGAAGTCTTAAAATCAAGGTATTGACAGGGAAGTATTCCTTCTGGAGGCTCTGTAAGATAATCCGTTTCCTTTCCTTCTTCAGTTTAGAAAGGCTGCCTGCATTCATTGCCTCATGGTCCCTTACTTCATTTTCAAAGGCAGCTGTGTAACATTCTCTGTCTCTGTCTCTCTCTATGTCCTTTGCTTCTATTGTCACATCTTCTTCTCTTACTCTGACTTTACTGCTTTCCTCTTATAAGGACATTTATGATTATATTCAGTCCACCCATATAATCTAGGATAATTTTTCATCTCAATATCCTTAACTTAACCACATCTGCAAATTTTTTTTGTCCATGTTAGGTCACCTACTCACAGGGGTTCTAGGAATTAGACCGCGAACATCTTGAACATTTTTGGATGACCTTATTCTATCAACCAGAAGGAATAAACAGTGGTAAATATATAGCCGTCTCCACTACAGATGAATTAATTTTGAGATGATAGCAAACATTGCTCTGAGCAGACAAGGAGATCATCTTAGACTTTCTTTGGCAGATTACAGTGCCCTAGCAAAGTAATTACAATTTAAAGAGAGGCTGCAATTTGGAAAATTCAAGGAAGAATAAAATATGGCTTCAGCTAGGAAGAAATAGGACGAGTGTCCAGTTTTTTCAACTAGAGAGTGATGTGAGAGTTTTTAACAAGAGTGAGGCTGTAGCTGGTTGCTAGATGACCTTTGGCTAGCTCTCTGGTCTAAAATAAATAGAAATGTTTCTGCCTCAAAATTTCTTCCAAGACACAAGTCATGTTTAATGCGTGGTGCCTCAAGAAAAACTAAGAGTCCTACAGTAGAACATTCTCCAAAGGGCAAAACATATTTAACACTGCGTTAAATTTTACAAATCCTAGTTTTAAAATACCTGTGTTTGTAAATTAAGAGGCTTTTCTAACACTAATTAAAATATCCTTATTAACTTTTGGCAGGCAACTGCTGTTCTTAATCTAGAAGAATTTATCTGGAAGAAAAGCTTTGAGAATACTAAAAAGGAAAAGTAAACGTTACCAAAAACAAATCATCAACTTTATGACAACATCAACCTTGAGCATATATAGCAACACGTATACTACAATCCTGGGAATAAGAACTCTATTTCTCAACGTCATAATATTAGAGATATTACATAGAACTCATTTTATACACATAATTCCTCTTTATTTTTTTTTGAGTTGTAATCTCGCTCTGTCACCCATGCTGGAGGGCAGTGGCACGCTCCCAGCCACCGCAGCCTCGACCTGCTGGGCTCCGGCGATCCTTCTGCCTCAGCCTTCCAAGTAGCTGGAACCACAGGTGC
>CAUYQG010178595.1:0-16577 GCA_963574415.1 Tarsius wallacei | reverse complement strand
AATCTCCTTATTGACTTTTTGCCTCAATGATCTATCTAGGGTTGTTAGTGGGATATTTAATCATCCAGTCATGATAATGTTAGAATCAATGTCCTTTTTTAGTTTACTAAGTAGTTGCTCTATAAATCCAGGTGCTTCTGTGTTGGGTGCATATATGTTTAGGATAGATATTTCTTGTTGATGCATTTAGCCTTTTATCATTATGTAGTGTTTTTCTGTATCTTTTTTAATTTTTGATAGCTTGAAGACTGTTTTGTCTGACATTAAAATCACAACTCCTGTCTTTTTTGTTTTCCATTCACCTGAAAGTTTATTTTCTATTCTCTAACTTTAAGTCTGTGGGTGTCCTTAGTCATGAGTTGTGTTTCTTGGAGACAGCATGTTGCTGGGTCATCCTGTGTTATCCAGTTTGTCATTCTGTGTCTTTTCAGTGGTGCATTTAGTCCATTCACATTCAGGCTGATTATTGAAATGTGAGAGTTTGTCCCTGTAATAAGGCTCTTATAAGGCTTTTTTGTTTTCTTTTAACTTTTGCATTAATATATATGTATGCTTTCATTTTTGCTGGTGTGCTGTGTGCTCTGTTGCTTCTGTGTTTGTGATCTTGTGAAGTGTATGGTCTTCCTATTGTTTCTTTTTTCTTCCATGCACAGCATCTTTGTTTAGCTCCTGGAGAGCTGGTCTGGAGGCAGCATATTCTCTTAGGGATTGGATGTCTGAGAAGGATTTTTAATTCTCCATCACTGATGAAACTTAGCTTGGCTGGGTAGGAAATTCTTGGTTGAAATTGTTTATCTTTGAGAACATTAAAGATTGGGGTCCACTCTCCTCTGGCTTGTAGTGTTTCTGCAGATAAGTCTGGAACAATTCTGATTGGTCTTCCCCAGTAAGTAATTTGACCTTTTTCCCTTGCTGCCCTTAGGATTTTTTCTTTTATATCTACTTTGTGTAAGCAAATTACTATGTGCTAGGTGTTGGTTTTCTCATAAGATGTCTTGCAGGGGTTCTCTGTATCTCTCGAGCTTGTTATAGTCATCTCTGGCCAGTTGAGAAAAGTTTTCTTAAAAGTTTTCATGGAATGTTTGTTCCAAAGTGCAAGGTGCTTTTGTTTCTCTTTCTACTTCAGGTATACTGATGACATGTAGATTTGGCTTCTTGATAAAATCACACATCTCTTGGAGAGTGTTTTCTTTCTTCTTAAGTTTTTTCCCCTGTATTTTAATAGGTTGGGTTAATTCCATATTTTGGCTTTCCAGCTCTGAGATTATTTTCTCTACTTGATCAATTCTTCTTCCTATGCTTGTCAGTTTGTTGATTATTTCTTGGATGGAGTTCTTTATTTCTATTATTTCTAAATATGCTTTCTTAAGTCTGTCCAATTCCATTGCAATTTTGTTTAGGTTTAGTCCTTACATTTCTTGATTTTCATTCATTCTATCAATTCTCTGAGCTCTGTAAGTACCTTCTGGGTACAGTTGTTCTCAGAGATAGCCATTGTTTGTGCTCCAGTAGCTGTTCTTTCAGGCACTAATTTTTTGTTGGAACTCTGGGGGTTCCCAATGATTTTTCTCGGTTTTTCTTTTATTTGTAGAAGTTCTCTTATCTTTCTCTTTAATTTTGTTGCTCAGTGGGAAATGGAGAAGCAATCACTTATGATGTTGCTCTACCTTCTGTCTTTTCCTGAGCCAGGCCTCCAGGCTTTTCAGTTATGAAATAGGTCTGGGGAGTGCTATTTCTTTACAGTTTTAAGCACTTACTAAGGGGTGAGGGAGGGGCCACAAGGATTCAGAACCTACTGACAGGTTACAATGCTTGCTATCTGGTGAATGGGCCACCTGGGACTTGCTCTCAGTCTCCACACAATATGATTTTACAATTGGTATGCTTGTATAGCCCCTGAGTCCAAGATAGAGTATAAGAGAGAAAAAGGAGGGATGGACAGAAAAAAGGGAAAAAAGAAGAAAGAGAAAAAGAAAAAGAAAACAAAGAACAAACAGAGAAAAAAAAGAAAGAAGAAAGAAAAGAAAGAACCAATCAACAAACAAGCAAGTAAAGCAAACAAATGAGAAAAACAAACAAAAGAGAGGGAAAGAGAGAAAGACCAAAACACAAAAAAAACTGCTGGTAGACATTTCTCAGCTTTAGTATATCTCTTTGAGCTCCATTTTGTGGTGAATTCTGTAACTGCAGGTTCCCTCTTTGCTGTTGAAACTTGAGATGTTAGAATCTTCACCCCTACTACCTGCAATTGATAGTTGGCATGCCTGTGGGGAGTGGGAGTGGGTGGCTTGACCCGGCATTTCCCAGACTCTCTCCCCCTTCCTACCTCTCCCAGTATGGTCACAGCTCACACAGTATCCAGTTCATGACAGAGAAATGGGGCCTCTGGCCTTTACCCTGCCCTCCTGATCTTTTTTGTTCATTGTTAGGGGTTAGGGAAAGTCAACTAGGCACTCACCAGCCTCCTTCTCAGTCAGATCTGTTGTATGCATCTATCACCCAGCAGCTGGCTCAGGGAAGTGGGAGTGAATCATCTGGGGCTCCACATCCAATGTTACCCACCAGGGCTTGTGCACTGGTGGTTATCCTTTCTGGGTTTGTGGAGAGCAGCCCCAAAGCAATGCAGAGGTCACCCGCTGATCTTATGACACAAATCTGCTGTTCTGAGGCGACCTTGGAGCATTTCTTTGCCTAGGCTTTCTGCTGCTTAATTCCTCTACAGACTACTGTTCCTGCCACATGCAGAGTCATGAAAGACAGCTCCCTCCCCAGCAAGTACCACAGTCTCCAGATCTCAGGTCCCAGTAGTGGGGTCTTTCAGCCTACCTTGGTCCTGGAGTCAGTGACAGTGAATCCGGGTGCTGTGTGGTGGGTACTCCCCGACACTTCTTTGTGACTCTGCCTCTGGCTCCTTTGCTGCAATCCCTCTGCAGCCCTTGCTGCCAGTGTCCAGACTGGTGCTGCAATGGTGGGGCAGAGCCACTCTCGGAAGATTCTTCCCAAAAGACTTTGTTGATTTTAGAAAATGGTGCTCAGTTTCTGTGCCCCAGGAAGCACTAGGGTTCAAGCAGAGTAGTTGCAGCACTAGTCACTTCACCAGGAGAGCCCTGGACACTTGCTCCCAAGTCCCCACTTGGTCAGCCACTCACATGCTCACTTATACACAGACATGCATGCAAATTCATCCATACACTCACTTACTCACTCACACAGGGACTTGCACAGTCTGATTGGCTCTACTGCCATCTTCCACACCTCTCTGATTAGACACTTTTCCTTTGCTGCTTTTAGAATTCTCTTTTCTTTAACTTGTGAAAGTTTAACTATAATGTACTATTTTAGTTCATTTGTATGTTGCTATAAAGGAATATTTGAGGCTGGGTAATTTTTTTTAAAAAAGATGTTTATCATGGTTCTGCAGGTTGTACAGAAAGTGTGATGCCAGCATTTGCTTCTGACAATGACTTCATGGTGCTTCCACACATGGTAGAGAGAAAAGAGAAAGTGTTGTGTGCAGAGATTACATGGCAAGAGAAGAAGCAAAAGATAGATGGAAGGAAAATGCCGGACTTATTTTAAAAATTAGCTCTTGTGGGAACTAGTATATTGAGAACTCACTCATTACCACAAGGATGACACCAAACCATTCATAAAAGATCTTCTCCTATGACCCAAACACCTCCCTTCAGGCCCCACCTCCAATATTGGGGATCAAAATTCAACAGGAGATTTGGAATGGTCAAACAAACCAAAGGTAGCATGTGCCACAGAGAAGATCTTTAAGAATTTTATATGTCTGGGGCTCTCTGAGCTTCCTATATCTAAATATCTTGCTACAGTTGGCAAGTTTTCAGCTATTATTCTGCTTATTGGTTTTCTAGTCTTATGGTTTTCTCTTGTCTTTCTGGGGCCCTGAAAATTTGAATATTTGGTTGCTTTATGGTGTCCCACATGTCATGTAGGCTCTGCTCATTCTTTTTTTTTTTTTTTTTTTTGTTGGTGTCTCACTCTGTCGCCCCGCCTGGCGTGCAGTGGCCAATACCGGCCACCGCAGCCTCGACCTGCTGGGCTCCGGCGATCCTTCCGCCTCAGCCTTCCAAGTAGCTGGAACTACAGGCGCGCGCTACCACGCCCGGCTAATTTTTTTGATTTATTGTAGACATGAGGTCTTGCTTGCCCAGGCGGGTCTCGAACCCGCAGGCTCAGGCAATCCACTCACCTCAGTCTCCCAAAGGCGCAGGATTACAGGCTGAGCCACCGAGCCCGGCTTAGAGAAGTCTTTACTGAAGGATTTCACTTCTCATCCATTGACAGATATGATTTCTCAGATTTCATTTCATTTAACAAATATTTACTGAAAGTCACCAATTTTTTCAGGCATTGTTTCAGCTAGTGGGGCTCTGAACAAATTAAACAATATCCTGATACTCATGGAGCTTACATTCTAGAAGAAGAAGACAATAAGTAAATAAATTGATGTGCTACATGTATCAGTAATTACGAATGCTGTAAAAAAAATGGAAAGGGCTATTTTAGATGGAATGGTCAGGAAAGGCTTCTGGAAAAAGGTGGCATTTGAGCAAAGACACCGGTTTATGCTTCAGTTGACCTGTGGCTCCTTCTTGAATGACTCACTAAATCCTACAACTCTTATTTGTTAGCTGATATTCCAGCGTACTGCTAATGCCCCTTGGTGTTCCATAGTTTCAGAAGAATAGTGAACATAAGCCCTATATATTTGCAGGGGCCTTTCAGATTACATAATAAAAGACTTTCTATTACTGAGACCCTTTCAGTTTTGCAGCACTGCAGGTGAATTGAGAGAGTTAATTTCCATGATAATAATTAATGTAATAGCATATAATGATCATGACAATAAAATATAATAAAAGTCACCCTTAGTATAAATTTTTAAAACCTATAAATACACTACCTGTTTTTGTGTTAATTATTTTAATAGTCCCTAAAATTCTACATATTTTCTTATTATTGTTTCTATAAAAAATAATTATTGATGGTTTCCTCAGCATTTGTAACATGTTGATTGTAACAAAGTATGATTGGTTATAACAAAACATGTATCACTGCCTATGACACATATAGTAGAAAATGTTAAGGTTAAGTCATTTAAATCTTGCTGGTTTTATAATGAATATATCTTTCTTTACTGTTTCCTTTGAAAGTTGCATTTACATTGCTAATGTTCTTCTACAGAGTAATGACAGTTTTGGATGCAAAGAATAAATTGCTGGGTGTAGCTTAGAGGTCAACTGTATTAATAGCTACAAGTTTCCTCTGAGGATTTCAGTGAAGTCATATAGAAAATCCTGCTTTACAAAGATGTCAGAAAACAAAAAATAAATATGCTATAAACACTGCAACATTTTTATCTTTTACCTTTTATTTCTCTTTACAATGGTTTTATTAAAGTTGTATTTACTTGATTATTTTTGGAGAATGATTATTGATCCTTCATCTCATCTTTTTACTTTACCTTTTTTCCATGACTACTAATAATTTTAAAATAATTTTTTGCCATATTAATAAACATTTTTATTTATATTTACAAACGTAAAAACAATATTGATGAATAATTTTAGTGAGAAAAATTACAACTGCAAGGAAAAGGTTAAGGAATTGAATTAATCTGATTTTTCAAATCTTATTTCTCTTTTTAATTTCTGTATTTTTTTTTCTTTTTGGAATTTGTTTAAATTTATTTATTTGTTTGGTTTTCTAGATATTTTTATTTTAAGGATGTGGGGTACATTTCAGGGTTAGGTATACAAATGTTTATTATGCAGGTACTCTTGTTAATGGGGTGTGCCCCTCCCTCCCCTGGCAGTTTCCCACTACTGCCAATCCTGCCCTTCACCACTGGCAGTTTTCCAGTACTGCCAATCCTTTTCTTATAGTATTATGATAACTGTTCAAGGTCCACTTATGAGTGAGAACATGTGATACTCAGTTTTTTGTTCCTGTGATAGATCACTCAGTATTATAGACTCCAAGTCCATCAAGTTGCTGTGAAGTTCATAATTTTGTCCTTCTTTATGACTGCGTAATATTCCATCATGTATATGTACCACATTTTTTAAAGTGTTTTCCCTTTAATTATGGTGATTATATTAAATAATTAAGTAGTCTTGTTTGTAGAAACAATAATATTAAATCTAAATTTGGTCATCCATTTTCTGTTATTTTATAAAATAATATTTGGATAACATTAGCTATTCATTAAAGTTAATTCTACTATCACTTTTGCTAATAAATATCCTTTTTATTCATTTGTATTTAAGAGAATTTACTAGGTACTATTAATTCAAAACAATATAAGACCCCTATCCTTTATTTTACCATGAAAATTTGGCTTATGTATTACATAGAGAAATAAACCTTAAAATAATATTTTCTAACACAACTCCTTGGGCAAAAGTTAGCTGTTTTATAACTTATTAATACCAACTTAATAGAGAGAACTTCAGCGAACATAACTACATAGTCTTTTTCAAGAAAACTGGAGCTGAAAATCTAGAATCATGAGGTTAGAGTTTATAAGTTGAATGAGACTTTTACCATGGATATCTACACACTGATTTTATATTGCAGAGAGAATGTCTTTAAGACCCTTTAACTATGCAAAAAACTACATGTTTTTTAAGCTTTACTGTTGATAAATAAACTGAATTCTGCTTGAACAGATGAATAAACAGTAGATGGGTTTTCAAAAAGAATTTATCTTTTGGATCCATGACAGGAGACTGAAAGCACAGAAGGGAACATGCTGTGGATGATTGCCAGTTCAATTAGGAGTTAAAAGAACAACCCAGGAGGAGTTGGACCAACAACCTGGAACTGAAGCAAAAATTATCCAGGAGTCATAGAGTAATAGAATCTTGGTAACTCTAGGTAATAAAAGGTACCTTAAAGTCCATGAAATAGCCAACCACCTGATGTTTTAATTTCTGTAACAAAATTCCAGCTATATACTGGTTGTTTTCTAGCCCATGATTGAATATATGCAACAAGCAATTCACCACCACACTTCTATATTTTATATTTCTATTAGAATTTATTTTAGTAAAATTAAATCCACCGATATTTATCCAAGCTTTATCCTTGGAAGGTTAAATAGAACCATCCTTATCAGATAGGACATATCAACAGCCTCCTATTCTAAGACAGCAATGAGTCTCATGGAGTCAGATGAGGACATCACTTCCCCTTCATTCCAGAATCCAGAAACCATTTCTATTTACATGGGTTTAGGATGACAGTCTCTGTGGGTGACCATCACACAGCTGACACAAAGTGAACTCAAGTGCAACTGTAACCTCAGTCAATTTTAATAGCGTTGCTGCCAAGTTATGTGTCTCAACTAAAATACTTTAGAATTTGCTTCTGCCTCCTTTTCAGTTTATCCTCTGATTTTCTCAAAATCATATCACACGTGAAAATGTGTTTGGCATATGCTCATAATTTTGTTCAAATTATTAACAGGTGTATTGAAAAGAAGGGGTACAAAGACTTAGACGTGATGTACCCCTAGAAACTTCTAGATTGATGGTAACTCTTCAATCAGTGATATTTGGTACAGTCATTTAACCAGTTGGTAATTCAGCTCATTGTAGTAGCACTTATCTATTTTTCTACTTTGGGAAGAAATGTGTCATTGAGATGCCTTTCATATGCCAGTCAATATCCAAATATCTTATCTGTTATACATGACTTATCTTTGGAATTAATAATGTCATCAAAGAAAGAAGCAGAATTGTTCACTTTTTATTTCCTTCCTTCTTTCCACAGTTCAGCCAGTCACTAAGTACAGTTGGTTTTCTTCTAAATCTATGTATTTGTTCCTTTTCTCACCATTCCTTTAACATCTTTGTCAATACATATTTTACCTCAATTTATTGCCTCTTACCATAGGTGGATCCATGTTTCAGCAGATCTAAAGCTTATGCAACTTGAGGAGTCCTGTTTAAGAAAAATAATATAAAATTACAAAACATTATGTATATTGAGAGTGAGTCCTGCAATGAAAGAGACTGCGTTGTAGCTTCACAGCAAAGCTATCACTCTGCTTCACTGATTAATCAGGTGTTTGCCGAAGACTGGTAGCCAAATTGACAAGGTTTCTATTCCTATGAGTCCAACACTCTAACTGTAGGAAATAATTGTATTGCATTAAGACTAGCAGCAGATCATGTCCTCAGATGCTGATTTAATATGAGCATAACAGTGGCACAAAGATAGTTTCGTTAGATGTTAAAACAAACTGGTTGATAACTCATATTCCTCTTCCTTCCTTCCTTCCCTCCCTCCGTGCATTCTTCCCTCCCTCCCCCCTTCCTTCCTTCCAAGTTTTATTTTTTTAATTGACACATACAACAATCATACATATTTTGGGAGTACAGTGTATGCACTGTGTAATGATCAGGGTAGTTAGCATACCCACCACCTCAAACATTCATCATTTATTTGTTGTGGAGCATTCAATATCTTGTCTTATAGCTACTTGGAAATACACAACACATAATTATTAACTACAATCATCCTATTATGCAAAAGAATACCAGAACTTATTCCTTCTCTCTAATTGTAAATTTGTACTAGTTGACCAACCTCACCCCATCCTGAACCTTATCCTCCCCAGCTTCTGGTAACTACCATTCTATATCTGCTTCCATGAGATCAACTTTTTAAAATTCCACATATGAGTGAGATCATGCAGTATTTTCCTTTCTGTGCTTAGCTTATTTCACTTAACATAATAACCTCCAGTTCCATCTACGTTGCTGTAAACGACAGGATTTCATTCTTTTTATATCTGAGTAGTATTCTATTTTGTGAAGACACCACATTTTAAATCCATTCATCTGTTGATTTACACATAGGTTGATTCCATATCTTAGCTATTGTGAATAGTGCTGTAATAAACACGGGGATGCAGATATCTCTTTGACATACTGATTTCATTTCCTGTGGCTATATACCTTGTCATGGGATTATTGGATTATATGGTAGTTCTATTTTTAATTTTTGAGAGATCTCCATACTGTTGTCCACAATGGCTATACCAATTTGATGCCCACCAACATTATGTAAGTGTGCATTTCCTTTTCTACACATTTTCACTAGTATTTGTTATTTTTGTCTTTTTTATTTGATACATAATGTTCATAATAGCTATTGGAACGGGTGTGAGGTGATCCTTTCTTCTTTTCTCTTCCTTATAATTCTTATTATCTTCTTTGGACTTATATCAGAATCCCTCTTCATTCTGACCCACACCAAATTCGGAGCTGTCCTTCCCTACTTAACCTTGATTCTTGCCTTAATTTTTTTAAATTTGAGGCATCTGCTCCAGGAAGTTACTTTCCAAACTTCTATTTCCTAGTCTCCTGTCTTCCTGGTCCCTCCTCTTCAGTGACCCCAGAACCATGAGAAGCATGGGCGGGTAAAATGTGAGGTTGTGAAAAGCAGGCACTGGAACTTTATGCCTCTCGGTTTTTACAGTGGCTTGTGGCTTTCTTCCTTGCTGTGACTGTCAGGAGACACTGTGGGACCATATTGCTGTTTTATAACAGCCAGTATTCATGACGATAATATGCACTTGAAAATGTATTTATTACCTTCAATTACATGTATAGAGGGGCCTTGACATGGTGGCATATCACGCTCTTTCTGAGTGTCCATTTTTATATTGTGAAAGTTATAGTATGAATGACACTACTATATCATCTCTTAAAATGTAAGCAGTGAAAATTATCCACCTGCATCAGGGATGGAAAGGATGCTTTTTTAAATGCAGATTTTCAAGTCCTGTCCTACTTAGTGTTATAGAAAGTGGCAAAAGCCTCCAAGGAAAATGACAAAGTCAGTGACTCAAATTCCAGCAACCATCAGAATCACCTGAAGGGTTGGTTTAAATCCAGATTGCTGGATTCCAAACCAAGAATTTCTGATTCAGTTAGTTTGTGATGAAACCTAAGAATCTGTATTTGTAGCAAGGTTCCAAGTAATTCTGATGTTGCTGCTTCATGGATGAACTCTTTGAGAAGCATTGAACCAGGTCTTCCCAAAGCTCAATGACTATACAGAAGCATACTTTTACCACAGGTTCATCAAGAATGCCACTTAACTCAGGATAATTACAAACCACCACATGTCACAGATTTAATAATCCACTTCTAAGTGGTCAATTTTAAATCCATAAATTCCAAGGGTCTACTGAACTTTTGATGTATCTTTGTATAGTTGAGTACTAAATTGAAGCTTAACCTCTTTATTTAAATAAAGGACATTTATTCTTTTATTCAAGTACCTGGACAATACTATAACTAGGGTGATGAAAATTTTAATGACAATGACCAAATGCAGATATCAAGCTTGTACTTAAATTTCTAGCTGAATAACTGTTTTATACATTACAGCCAAAATAGTCGTTTATTTTAAACCTGCCTGTGTATTGCAACTTTTGTTAGGTTATTTGCATTAAGAAGCAACTTCAACATCTCAGTGACTTACAACGATGAGATGTATTTCTTATCTGTGTTACAAGTCACTTGTAGATAACTGCAGCTCTACTCATTCTGGGACCCAGGTGAAAAAGAGCACTTCCTATATGGACATGCCATTGTCATCGCAGAGGGAGAGAGAAATGGCTGAAACTCACTGAGGCTGTTATGCCGCTGCTTGGACATAATGTATGGCACTTCTGCTTACATTCCATTGGGAAATTATTACATGGTTTAGCCAGATGTCACTATGTCACATGATTCACATGACTACATGTGATACAGTGTAACCCTATAGGTTGGGCATCAAATAATTGGACATAAAAGTACAATATTATTATACACTAGAGACTTAACTTTTCATTTAGTTCTAAATGGTCCAGAGAATAAGTCCAGGGGTCAATAGAAGGCTCTAAAATAAAAGGCAAGCTATTTTTTTAAAATAAATTTTAAGCCGGGCTCGGTGGCTCAGCCTGTAATTCCGCGCCTTGGGAGGCTGAGGTGAGTGGATTGCCTGAGCCCGTGGGTTCGAGACCCACCTGGGCAACTTGGTGAGCCCTCATCTCTACAATAAATAAAAAATTAGCCAGGTGTGGTAGCGCGCGCCTGTAGTTTCGGCTACTCGGAAGGCTGAGGCGGAAGGATCGCCGGAGCCCAGCAGGCTGAGGCTGCAGTGGCCAGGAGCGGCCACTGCACTCAAGTCTGGGCGATAGAGTGAGACTCCAACTCAAAAAATAAATAAATAAATAAATTTTATTGTGTATATTTGAGATTTATAAACACGATGTTTTGGTATACACATAGCAATAAAATGGTTAGCCTATCTATTATCTCACATGGTTACTTTTTGTGTGTAAAGAGCAGCTAACATTTACTCATTTAATCAAAATCCCTATTATAATAGAATTTTATAAGTTTAGTCCTAATGTTGTACATTAGATCTCTAAATTTGTTTTTCCTACATATCTGCTATGCTGCATCCTTTGACCTGCCTTCATCCCTGCACATGGTAACTAGTTTCATTCTGTGTGTGTGTGTGTGTGTGTGTGTGTGTCTGAGCTCTTTTATAAAATATGTATTCCACATACAAGTGAGATCATGTAATACTTTCTTTTCCTGTGTCTGATTTATTTTACTTACCATAATGTTCTCCATATTCATTCAGTCATGCTATGGCAAATGGCAGAATCTCCTTCTTTTTTTAAAGTTGAATAACATACATATATACTACATTTTCTTTATCCATTTCTCCATCAACAGACATTAAGGTTATTTTCATATCCTGTCATTGTGAATAATATTACAACCAACATGGGAATGCAGAAATCTTTACAAGGTGAAGATTTCATCTCTTTTGGTTATGTTTGCAGAATGTTGTTTTCTACAATGACTGAACCAATCTACATTCCCACCAACAATGTACAAGGATTCTCTTTTCTCCAAAATCTTACCAATATTTGTTATATTTTTGTCTTTTTTATGATAGCCATTATTACAAATGTGAGGTAATATTCATAGTCATTTTAAGAACAATCATTTGTTAACGTGACACTCTTTTTTAGAAAAAACAATAAGGTCAAATGGTGGACAAACTGAAAAGGAAAGAGCATCACTAGAGTCCTGGTCAGTCCATCCCTAAGAATAAAAGCTGTTGGCTAAGTTCTCTGGTTTCCCATCTGCAAAGCAGAATTAGAGAATATCCCACAACCCTTTATGGATATTATAAGGATTTATTATTTTCCACAGAGTTTAAGTAATTTCCCCCAAGACATTTTCAAGATTCTGTATCCCTTCAGGGAAAAAAATTGCTCAAAAGTCTAAATTTATTTTTAATCATTATTAATGCCATGACATTGTACTTACTCTGGAAATAATACATGAAAACTTAATTTCTGATCTTGTTAAAACAAATATAAATTGTTTTAAACTTTTTAAACTTTGATACATTGTGTATTCTCTACTATTAAATGAATGGGACGAAAGGCACCTGGAAATAAAATTAATCTTGTTCTCCTTTCTACATTTAATAGAATTATCTTACATGTTTGTTTACATATAATTAATACTTGGAATAACATATTTTACCCCTCATAGTTTTTCTACAACCTACTTTCTATACATACAGTCATGCATCACTTAATGACCAGGTTAGGATAGTTTGAATTGCACAAACATCATAAAGTATACTTCCACAAACCTAAATGGTATGGCCTGCTACACACCTAGGCTATATGGTATAGTCTCTTGCTCCTAGGCAAAAACCTCTGCAGTATGTTACTGTACTGAACACTGTGGGCAAATGTAGCACAGAGGCAAGAATTTGCATATCCAAACATATCCAAACATAGAAAAGGCACCGTAAAAGTGACACAGATTTTTCAGATCAGCCTATGCTTTAAGAGTGTTAGCTGAATGAATTGGCTAGCTGAGCCCCAGAGAGTGTCAGCTCAATGGACTAGCAAGTCTAGCTCCAGGAGTGTTGGCTCTAATGGGCTGGAAATCCAAGCCCTGAGAGTGTTGCTGATTACTTGGCCCCCAGAAGTGTGTCAGCTTCAGAGTCTTGCCTTCTGCCAGCAGCTCTCCCCGTTCAACCGACTCCTACGGCTGGGAAACCAACCTCTGCAGGGCGCAGCTCTTCGGCTCCAAAGATCTTCTGCAGTTTTTCAGGTCAGGGTTGCCTCATGCCCAGGAGGAATGAGGAGCACGGATGACCGGAAGGTGAGAAAGCAGGATTTATTGAGAAGATAGGAAGGCTCCCCAGTAGGAGGGGACCTGAGAGGGTTGCCAGTCTGAGACAAACCTGGTCTTTATATAGCCCTAAGATAGAGCTGATTGGCTGCATTAGCTTAGAGCTGATTGGTTGTTTTCCAGTCTCGGTAGCAGGAAGTCTGTTACTTTGTTACTGGGGGAAACACCCTGTGTGCCTAGTTGTTTTCTATCTACCTTCTCTCTCATTTCTCCCTCTGGAGTGGTAAGCCTAACTGCCATTAGGGCATAAGGATGATGACCCCTCTGACTACTTCCTGCTGATTGTGGAAGTCATATGGGGATGACAGCTAAGGATCCTCCAGAAGGTGATCTAAGGGTCCTTGGTAGTAGGGAGCTTTCATACAAGGTTCCATCTGCATCACCATCTGGAGTTTGATGGCTTCTAGATGAGAAGAAACAAATTTTATACGTGGACTGTACATGGACCAAACACAAGAAATACAACAAAAGAAGCTATTAAGGGAAAAATCCATGTCCATATATTAGAAATCCTTAGAGAGGATAGAAAGGATTATAACCAACTAGGTCCTGAACCCACCTGTTCCCATAAAGTATCAATGATTTTAATATTATTTTTTATAAACTGTAAGTTCTCTTCTACTTAGGAGGAAGTGTTAATCCAGAAACAAGGAGTTTCATTTAATAATGTGCATGTTCCTCCACTTTCTGCCATGAGCCTATCCAATGTTTGATGGTGTTGTAAGACCACAGTAGCTAGTAAGTTAATAAAGCTACCATGACTTTCCACCCCTGCTTTACCATGAGGGTGAGGTTTAATATATATTTTTCTAATAGGGGTATCCCAACACTTTAAAAGAAACCCCTGGCAATGGAATGTCCTTGTCAAGATCTTTAAGGGATTGAGTGGTCCAGGATATGTCCTCCTAAATTAGGTACATGTATATTATAGCTAGGCATGTTAGTGTTAGACTGAGACCCCTATATCTCTATGACCTTGTTGTCGTTGTAGGGATTGTTCTAGGAAAGATCCTAAATGCAGAATATGCCAAGAAGGAGCCATCTGAGTTTGATTGAGGACCATTACCCTAGGAATAGCAGCCACTATTGTGTGGCGTATACACAGTTAAGTTTTTCCCCATTTTTAGCTTAATATCTTCTGGCACCAACAATGCCACCACTTGTAGGCAAGTTGGCCATCCCTTAGCCACCAGATCAAGCCCCTTGCTTAAGTAGTCTATAGGTTGTTGGGCTGGACTCCAGGTCTGGGTTAGAACTCCCAGGGCCATTCCTTTTCTTTCAGACATATAGAGGTTAAATGTCTTCCTACAGGAAAGCTAACATTTGGTGCTGCAATTAAGGTTTGTTTTAATCAGTCAAAGGCTTTCTCAGCCTCTGATGTCCAAATTAGAAGCTGATTGAGTTTCCTACACCTAATGATATAAGGGGCATGTTATTTCACCATATCCAGGGATCCATAGTGTGCAAAATCCTGTAAAATCCTCCCCCAAATCTCCTCTATTGTTTGAGAGATTTTGATAGGGGAAAAGAGGCAACAGACTTGATTCTTTCACCTAATACCCTGGACCATTCTGATAAGACTAGGCCTAAGTACTTCACAGAGGTTTGACAGAGATGAGCCTTAGATTTTGAGAATTTATATCCTCTGTCAGCCAGAAAATTAAGAAGAGCCTTACTACCTTCCTGAGAGATTCCCCCAATTGGGACACACAGAAAGATGTCGACAATGTATTGCAATAATCTTACCTGGGGGAATGAGAACTCAGAGAGGTCTTGTGATAATGCTTGCCCAAACAGATGAGGACTATCTTGAAATCCCTGGCGGAGTGATTGGAAGGATCTTCAAAGGCAAATATATATTGGGAATCAGGGTGTACAAAAGAATGTATCCTTTAGGTCCAGGATCATGAACCATATGGTTCCCTCAGATATTTAGGTTAATAGAGTATAGAGACTGGGAACCACTGGATGAATTGGAACCACAACCTCATTAACAAGGCGGAGGCCCTGAACTAATCTCCATTTCCTGCTGGGTTTTTGTACTCCCAATATTGAGGTGTTACAAGGTCTGATGCAGGACTGAAGGAGGCCTTGTTTTTTCAGATTATTAATAATAACTTCCAGTCCCTTCTTAGCCTCTGATTTAAGGGGATATTGCTTCTGGTCGGGGAAGAAAGTGGGGTCCTTAAGACGAATATGAATGGGTGTGGCCAATTTCTCCCTGATTTGCCCACACTTCTGGATTAATATTGATTTTCGCCAGGGAAGGCAGAGAAGCTTCCAGAAGTACAATGGCTCCCACACGAGCCAAAATATCCCCACCTAACAGAGGACTTGGACTCTCAGGCACTATTAGGAAGGCATGAGTAAATAGGAGGTCTCCTCAGCTACAACTAAGGGATTGGGAATAGTGTCAGGTTAAAAGCTATCCTGAGAGGCCCCTTATAGTCATGCTAAGGGAGGAGAAAATACCTGGATTGGAGAGGAGAACAGACAGGAAAGCGCCAGTGTCCAAAAAGAAGTTCACCTTCCTTCCTTCGATCTCCAGAATGACCCAGGGCTCTTGGATATAATAGCAGTGTAAGCTGTGTGAGCCAGGGAGATGAGTTCCAGAGCCCATCAGTCCTGCTGGACCATTTGTAAGATCAGTTCTGGACCTGACAGCCTACGCCTCCAGGGACAGTCCACCTTCCAGTGGTCTCCCTCACAGACTGGACAGAGTCTCAGTGGTTTTGGCTTTCTCCTGCTGGCAGGGCAGTCTCTCTTATAGTGCCCTGGCTTGCTGCATCTGTAGCAGGTTGCAGGTGCACCCTAGGGACTCTGGAGTGTATACCCCTGTAAGGAAGCTACTAGGACTCTTCCTTTGTTTTGTGTTTCCTGTCTTTTTCCTGAGCCTTCTCCTGATCCCTGTTATTAAAGACCTAGGTGGCTACTTTCAGGGGATTCTCTAAAGTACTACCTAGTCCTATGGCCTGCTTCTGCGGCATCCTCTGATATCTGGAGCTTCCTGAGAAATGAACTTATCTTTTAAGATTAGTTGCCCTTTGACTGATTCGGGGTCTAGGGAGTTATGTTTAACCAAAGCCTCTCTTAGCCTTTCCAGAAGGCTGAGAGATTCTCATTGACCCTCTGGCCTATCATGGCTAACTTGAAATAATTGAGAGGTTTAGTTCTAGTTTTCCTCAAGCCTTCAAGTATGTACACCATGAAATGTTTCCTCCTCCATTCTCCCAAATTGCTACCAGGGTCCCCTTCAGAATCTCCCAATGGTACTACAGATACTGCCTATTGGATCGGGCTCCTCCCCTT
>CAUYQG010178587.1:0-13579 GCA_963574415.1 Tarsius wallacei | reverse complement strand
CCAATTGAAAGGACAGACCAAGAGTGGAAAGTCATTTTTCATCTTGTTCTTAAACCCTAACACAATGATGAGAAAATAGAAGCTGTGCTTTTGGAGAAATGCACACTTTAGGTATAATTAACTTTACTGACTTTGTCTTTTCAGAAACAGACTTCCAGGTATCAGAGGTATCTCATAGTGGCAATCAAGCTTGCCTAGAGTGAAGGGAATTTACAAGGCCTATGACATCATGCATTGGGCAAGGACTGTAAAAGTCATGAAACTTGTAATTACAAAAGTTATGACCGCTCAGAGAGGGAGCAGGTGGGGATTCGATCTTCCAGTAAATTGGGTACTATCTACAGGGAAGCCAAGGATCCTCCAAAGCTACCACTGGGAATGCCTAGGAGATAAGGGGAGCTACACCCTCCATTAGGTCTAAGGAATGTCATTTGGGAAGGTGCAAGAGAATTAGAATCCTTGTCACCCCCTTCTCTAGGGGCTGTGATAATGTGGGCGGGCATTAATGGGTCTCTATGTCACAGGTTCTCCAAGACATCCACAAGTGGTCGATAAGGAAGTCACAGCAGTCACGTGCAACATCTCCAAAAAAAGGATTTAAGCCAGGACTCTGAGGGGCTACAAGGCCACACTCACCTAGAGTGTAGGCCCACTCCCTGTCTGTGGGGGGTGAACTTTTCTTAAATAAATCTCTTCTTCTCTCACCTCTGTGTGTCGCAATTCTTTGCAATCTACTCAGATCACTGGGTTGCCGGCACGCACCTCCGGCTTGCCAGCCCTGGCAGTGCTGCACGCCTCCCTGCACCTCTCCACCCTCACCCGGTCCGTCTGTACCCTAACACCAATATCTAGGTCCATATCTCCGCATCTAATTACATTTTGAAGATGTCACACTAGTATATGACACTTAGTAACACCAGCACTGGACTCATGATCTTACCTACGCCCTATATTCTGCTTCTCTTCAAGCGTTCTGTATCTCCAAAAAGGGATCCATCATCATGTCCAAAGTAATTCACCATTTGAGAAAAGCTACAACACAAAAACACAACACTTGAAAACCACAAAAAGATGCTGCTGAAAGAAATTAAAGAAGGCAAAAATAAATGGAGAGACATCCTGTTTTCATGGATTGGAAGACTTAGTATTGTTAAAATGTCCATACTGTCCAAAACCATCTACAGATTCACTGCAATCCCTGTCGAGGGCGGCAGTCATAAAAGAGGATGAAAGGGTGAACACATAATTAGAAAATAACTTTACATAAGGAAAGTAAAAGTCTTGGAGACTTGACTGGATGAAAGAAAACAGGAGTAAAAGGAAATGGCTACTGGACTTGACATATGAGACTCTCTAGTCCTTCCTTCCAAATATCTAAGTATGGTGAGGGTTGAGGTGTGGAAAGGGACTAAGGTAGTTTATCTCTACATCTATTTCCTACATCTGTCCCTATTTAAATTTATCCACTTTAGTCATGCTGTTTTTCTCTCTTATTTAAAATGACTTTGATGTTTGTTGTTATCTTCCCAGATGTCATTAACTCAGCCCAACTGAAAATGTAATAATCAACTCTCTGCACTAAATTATTTATAAACGTATTGAAAAATTCAACCTTCAGAATTAATGTGTTTAACATGCACTTCTCTTTTCCCCACTCTTTTAACTGAAAGCAGTCCCCCTCAGTAACCCTCCAATGAGCTGTCCAATATTCAAGGCTGCACCTTCTCCACATAATGGGAAGAATGTCATAAAATGGAATATGGTCTTAAGAGAAAATATACACTTCAGAATAATACAGAACATACAGAGAGAACAAACTCCCCCTGCCCAAGGTAGGGTAAGACGACTGCACTGTGCTTCCAGTAAACAAACCAGCAGGACTTGTGCAAGTGATTTTGCTTAAATAACAAAGAGCTCTGAAAGCATTTCCCTCAGTACATTAAACAATATGTCCCAAAGCAACTCTGACCAGGAAGAAAAAGTAGGAGGCTATAAACAGGGGACACATGAGTCTCCGCTTTCATGTAGTTTATTTCTTGGAAGTGACCTCTGCCACTTTGGCTTTATGTGTGGGCATTCATCCTTTACAAGCAAATACAATTGTGAGGCATTTTCCTCTGTGTATAGCTAGATAATGAATTCTTCCTGTTGCAAAGTGACCTCAAGAGCCCAAGACCTCATTTCATTTCAATTTGTGCCAATGAAATGCTTGACAAATTGCTCTTTTTAGAGTCATGTATAACTTCGGGTTTTGGTCCTAAGCATTGTTGCTCTTCTGACAAGGACAAATCGGACTGTAGGACCTGGTCTACATCCTTTGCAGTACCAGTGATTACAAGAGCAGCTGGGTGGGGTCAACACTGAGTATTTCTCTGTGATTCATTCATTTTAAGGACAAGCCCTCCAAAATCACAAAGTACTGGAGGGCTGAAATCACCACTTGTAGAATAAAGCTCACTTTTGAACATATAATCACACAAAAACACATATATATAAAAGTATTGCTTCAAGAGTATTCTTGGAATGTTAGCCATTCTTTATTCTCCAATACAAATAATTTCACATTTCTAGTCAGAGTTTTTGTTCTATGAGAGAGGTAAACAGAACAGTGTTTCTGCTTGTGCTCTTGGCAACTGCTGAAGCTCTCCTGCTGGAATTCTGTCATTTTTTTTTTCTGAACTCAGATGATAAACCAAATTTGCACATTGTTGATCTAAAGCCCAAGTCTTTAACCCGAGTATAATGAAATCACATTAGGAGACCTGCCTGTCCAAACAACACAGTAATAGTGCCAGGGCTGCTTGAAATAGTTGCCATTTGCTCATCTCTTCTCAGCCCAAAATTATGTGTGCTTCACCTGTTCCTGTCTCAAATTATCCTATAATTGCCTTTTATATTATAGGGTTATATCAGCAGCATCAACTATATCAATTGGCACCCGGACATCAGAAATAAGGAATTGGCTATCCATTTGTTCTCACCTCATATGCTCTGATTAATATGCACAGAACTATCTAAGGAAAGAAAATTTTTCCTTAACCCTAGAAATTTACTTAAGAGGTCATCTAATACATTCTTCAGTGTGAAGTGTTCCTCAACATCACAAAACTTGACTGCCAAGCTATTTGTTGTTTATAAAATGTACCTGTATGATTTGATTCTAACTTTTCAAGGGGAAATATCAAAATTACATAATGGTCATCATACATTATATTGGAGATTTTTGTCTAAGTTATTTGAAGATAAAAAGCTACTTGCAGCCGGGCATGGTGGCTCACACCCATAGTCCCAGCACTTTGGGAGGCTAAGGCGAGAGGATTGCCTAAGCCCAGGAATCGAGAACAGCCTGGGCAACATGGCAAGATCTCGTCTCTATAATATGTCAAAAAACTAGCCAGGTGTGGTGGTGAGTGCCTGTCCTCCTAACTACTTGGAAGGCTAAGCCAGAAGGATCGCTTGAGTCCAGCAGGTCGAGGCTGCAGTAGCCATGATCATGCTACTGTGCATTCCAGCTAACTGACAGAGTGAGACTCTGACTCAAAAAAAAAAAAAAAAGCTACTTTCAAACTTCTCAAAATTGAGTTGGAAAAATATTATACTTTATCCTTAGCTGTTTGTAAATTCCTGCCATGTCAGTTTCTGAATCAAACACGATTACTGTCTATTCTGTTTTCTTAATAAAAGACTGTCTGAAAATTAATGTTGAAGGCCTTTACATATAAAAAAGAATGCTTTTAAAACTTATAAAAATGATTTCTCTAATTGTATGTTTATTTTTTATGACCAAGACACCCTGTTTATTTTGTGCACTACTTTGAAGGTTAAAGTCTTCAGAGGACTGTGAAATGACAAAAGCAATGGGCATGGAGTTAGCAATCCTCCACCCTGACACCTTCAGGTTCTATGAGCTGGGGCAGACATTAGGCCTCTCTGAACTTGAATTTCCTCATCTTTAAAGATAGGAATAGCTGGACTTTATTTATAAAAGTATTGTAGGACAGATTCTATAAACAGCCACCCATCCTTCTGACAATAACAAATTACTGGATAATATATTAAAAGTATCTTTTAAAAGTAATCACTGAGATGGCAAGAAAATAAGGACTCTTCTGAGGATAAAAATAAAATAAAATAGGTGAAATCTGGAGTTCAGAAAAGCAAGCAGAGCTCTGAGGAAAGTTTTCATCTGGAGGTCATCTGATGAGCCCAGGGACCTTAAGCATCAGTTGACAGCTCAGCTTATAAAATAAGTAAATTTTTTTTAAAAATTTTTTTTAGAGATGTGGGGTACAAGTGAAGATTAACTACATAGGTAGGCTGCATGCAGGTGAAGTTTGGGCTTCCAACTGGCCCTCCTTCCCCTGGTAGTAAACCTGGTACACTTTGTACTGTCATGTGGCCTCCACCCTCCTCCCACAATTGCCGGTTTATTCCATGTGTTCATGTAATTAATGATCGGGGCCCACTTATGAGTGAGAACATGTGGCATTCGGTTTTATTTCTGTGATAGATCACTTAGTATATTTAACATTTAAAAATGTAAAAGGATTCTTAAAATGTGAGAAAAATTACTATAAAATAGTTGAAGAAAATTTGAAAAAACAAAGCTATGAGAAATAAAAATATATGTTATATAATATACAAATAACAATTTTAAATCCATACATGAGATTAATAGCAGATTAGACACAACTGAGAGAGTATTTGCAAGCTCAATAATAGCTTTAAAAATATTATCCAAATTTTGATAGATATTGCATTGAATCTGTATATTGCTTTGAGTAGTATGACCATTTTAACAATTAAAATAATTGGAAGAACTAATTTTGTTACAATTCCCATGCTACCCAAAGCAATATATAGATTAACTCTTCCAAACCATGATCACAGGATATCTTTCCACTTATTTGTATCTTCTTCAGTAGCACAAATAGACAAAATAATATAAATAAATAAATCAAAAGTTTAAAAGCATGAAGGATAGAATAAGAAAGTCTAACATACTCCATCAAGATATCCAGCAAGAAAGAGAGAAAGAATACAGGAGATAAAATATACAGAGAAAGAATGGCCAAGAATCTCCCAGAATTGAAATAAGTTATCTCAGTTTCAGGAAGCCCACTAAAAGATCAGAAGGATAAGAATTGTTAAAATCCACTTCTAGACATGTCATAGGGAAATTTGAGGACTTCAAAAAAGAAATAGCATATTAAATCAAGCCAGAGAGAAAATGCAGATTACTCATAAAGAATCTACTATTAAGCTGATAGCAGACTCCCCAATAACAACAATCGAAGCCAGAAAACAATGAAAAAAAATCTTTTAAAATGTCTTTAAGAGAATAAAACTGCAAACTAAAATTATGTGCCTTGCTTCAAACACCTTTGAAACAATCATAATTAGAATATAGACACTTGAGAAAAACTAAAACTAAGTTTGCCAACATAATCCCTCTCTCAAGGATATTCTAAAGGATGTACATGAGGCAGAAAGAAAAAACAATGCCAATAGGAAGTCTGAAATGTAAAATGAAAGAGCAAAAAGAACATTGCTTATATGTGGACAAATCTAAATAAACTGTATAAAACAACAATGTTGTCTAAATTTAAAGTTTAAAAGAAGATAAAATTAAAATGCAACCCAACAATGAAACATAAGTCAGGTGAAAGATAACCAAAATTAAAGTATCCTCAGGTTCACATATTAGATGTATTATTTAGGAGAAGAGTAGATATTCACTTTAGACAAAGTTAAGCATACATACTTAGGCTACCTGCTTAAAAAAAATAGAATGTATAATTTTCAAGCTAAAATATAAAGGAGAAAAGAGAGAAGAAAAAAGAGAGACACTACCAAAAAAAGAGAAAGAAATACAGAAAAAAATGGATAAATAGAAAGCATAAAACAAATTAGTAAAACTAATACAAGGACATACATCTATTATCACAAACCTTTCACACAGAGCATATTCTCTGATCATGATGTCTTTATGTAAGATGTCAGTACCTGAGTGATAAATAGAAAAAATGTATAGGTTTACAATTTTTTAAATGTGCTTTTAAATAACATGTAAGTTAAAAATAAATTATAAATGTGTAAATTTCTACATATCAAAATATTACATAAAGCATGTATGTGTAGCTATGTGGTACTTAAAAGCCCTAAGGACGTTTATTAGAAAAGAAGAAAATCTCAAAATTAATTAACTAAGCATCTGACTTGAGAATGTGGTAAAAAGAACTCCAACTACATCTCAAAATATAAATAGAAGGAAATAAAATAGATCAGAAATTAACACAATAGGAAACATAACAATTTAGCCTAAGTTGGATCTTAGAAAAAAATGCAATGGCTAAATATCTAACAAGGTTTATTGAGAAAAAGAGAGGGTAAAAATGATATAAATCTGAATGAAAAGGAAAATATAATTTCTGGAGAAATTATAAACATAATAAAAGAATACTACAAAAAAATATTTGCACTCACAAATATGCAAACATAGGTAAAATTGTCAAATTCCTATAGTATAAAACACCAAACTGACTCAAAATTATATAGAAAATCTAATTGTTCCATAACCATTAAATATCAAATCAGTATATTAAAATCTTCCAAGAACATTTAACCCAACACCTTATGTCACAGATGAGGAAGCCAATATTAGTTTTACTACTTGCCTAAGGTCAACAGTTACCAATGACACAGACAGGACTAGACCCTAGAACTCCAGATGTCTGAGTTAGTCTTGGGTTAGTGCATTACACAGGTTCCATGAGCCCAAACTAGAATTAATGTCTGCTTTTAACGATGCTCTCTGGGGAGGTTTTCTGGAATACAACATCGGTAAGTCCTTGTAGGCTATCTAGGAAAGAAATGAGGATGCTGCCTGGAATCTCCAGACAACAGTTGTTTATGGTAATCACACAGAAGAGTTGCCTGTTAACCTTGCCTTCTCTGGTTAACTCAGGGAATTTTTCTCAAATATTTTCTCTAGTTGGTACAATTTAACAGGAACCACTGAAAACAGTCCTCCTTTTCGGAGACTTGTTAATTTTAAAGAAATTTCATTAAAAAAACACTAAATAATCTTTTTTTTTAATTCTTCCAAGAAGACATTGTATAGATAAGTTTATCAGTAAGTTGTTTTAAAATTACATCCTTCCATAAGCTCTGCCAGAACAAAGAAAGAAAGGGAAAAGTTCTCCAACCCATTTAATGAGTCTAGCAAAATTCTTAATAACAAGAGCAGGAAAGGACAGTACATAAAAGTAATGCCAGGCCAATTTCACTCATAATTATAGATACTAAAAATCTAAAATAATAATTAACAAACAAAATTCAAAAGGACAAGAGTTAATGATAAATTTGAGTTTATCACAGAAATGCAAGCTTGGTCTAATATAAGAACCAATTAATACTAGCAGAGTAAATGGGAAAAAATTATGTCACAAGTTGAGTTTTCCAAAGACAGACATTGAGACAAAGTTTAAGGTATCAGATGTTTATGAGAAACTAGTACATGTGCAAGGAATGGAGAAAAATCAGGATTAGATAGAGGGAGAAGTCAAAGTGCAATGTATACTCAACTGTAAACCCCTTGGCTAAAGAGCAAGTACTTCCTTTAAGTGGATCTGGCAAGTCTCCATACACACCTCAATAGATAAAGTAAAAATCCTTCAATATAATTCTACATCTCTTTGTCATCAAAACGTTTTTTAATTTAAGAAAATTGGCAGAAATTTTCTTATTATGATAAAAAAGAATCTATAAAAAGCCCACAGCAAATAGCTTACATAATAATAATGATGAAACTAAAAACAATCAGGCCGGGCTCAGTGGCTCAGCCTGTAATCTCAGCACTTTGGGAGGCCAAGGTGAATGGATTGCCTGAGCCCGTGGGTTCAAGACCCACCTGGGCAACTTGGCGAGACCTCGTCTCTACACTAAATCAAAAACTAGCCGGGCGTGGTAGCGCGGGCCTGTAATTCCAGCTACTTGGCAGGCTGAGGCAGAAGATCACCGGAGCCCAGCGGGTCGAGGCTGCGGTGGTGGTGAGCGTGCCACTGCACTCCAGTCTGGGCGATGGACTGAGACTCCAACTCAAAAAAAAGAAAAAAAAAAAAAAAAAGAAACTAAAAACAATCACATTAAAATCAGGAAAAATACAAGAATGCCCACTATCATCATTACCATTCAACATTGTGCTATAGGTCCTAGCTTACATCATGGTAAGAAAATAAAAGTTAAAAGAATTGAAAAAGAAGAAATGCTCTGTCATTATTTACAGATAATTTCATTTTTTTAGATATAATACCCAAAAGAGTCATATGATTCTTAGCAAGGTAGACAAACATAATCAATTATATAATTCTATTGTTAAACTTTATACTAAGAAAAAAACATTTTACTAATTTTTTAATACCATTTACAATACCATTTACAACACCATTACAATGGCAACAATAATTCAAGGTACCTAAAAATAAATGTAATAAAAGATATGTGAATGCCTTGTGTGTAAAACAATAAAGCTTTATTGAAAGAAATCTTAAAAGATCAAAAAAATACATAATGTGTTCACAGAAAATAAGATTTAAAATCATAAAGAACTCAATTCTTCTGAAATTAAAATGAGATAGATTAATTCCAGTAAAAAACCTTAGGCTATTTGCAAAACATTATAAGCTAGTTTAAAATTTTATATAAGCAGCAAAAGATCAAAAATAACCAAGATGTTCCTAAAAAAGAAGAACAAGTTGGGATGGACCTCTTACCAGATAATAATCGGTATTATAAAGAGAAAAATATGATTTTAGCAGTAGATGGATCTTTTTAAACACATACACACACACACACACACACACACACACATGCACACACACACACACAAAACAATGAGTTGTAAGGGAAAAGCTCAATATATTTGAACTTAAATTTAAATTAAATTGAGAACTTCTATAGCAGAAAGATACCATAAAGAACATACAAGGACAATCTACAAAGTGAAATAAAATTTATAGTAAATAGAACTGGCAAAGGAGTCATATTCAGAATATATGAAGAACACGTCAATTAGAAAAACACAAAACAAAACTAGGAAAATGGGCAAAGACAAGAGCAGTACCTTTACAGAAAAGGAAAGGCAAGCACCTGAAAAAATACTCCACCCAAACTTTATTAAGTGAAAATTATAACCACAGAGCAATACTCTTTTAGGTCCATAAGATTGGCAAAAACAAAAAAGTCTAGAAATGCCAAAAGTTAGCAAGCATGTAGAGCAATAAATATCCACAAACTGGGAGTTTAAATTTGTGCAATTGCTTTGGGAAACAATTTAGCATTTGTTGCATACATGTGTACTATCCATATGCATAGCTTATATTTAGTCCCTTACTCCTACATAACTATATACAGTTCAAGAGACCTGTAGAGTAATTCATAATAACACCACTTGTAATGGAGGAAAATAGGGAAATGGCCTCAATATGCATCACCAGTAGACAGAATATAAATTGTATAATTTGTAATCGATAAAATATCATGCAGAAATAGAAAACAATTAACTAAAGGTAACCCCATCGACACTAGAGAACTCAGCAAAATTATAAGTCAAGAGGACTACATACATCATATATAATTACTTATAAAGTTCAAAACCTGTAAAACTGAACCAATTTTTACATATTCAAGCAAAATAAAAGAGTAATAAACACAAAATTTAGCATAATGTTTACCTCTAAGAGGCCAAGGAAAAGGAGATAGTTATTTAAAAGTCCTTTAAAGGTCTGGACTGAGTAGAGAAGAAGCCAAAGCAAGATGGCAGAATAGGACTCCCGAGTGACCATTTTTTCAGAGAAACACTCACTTGAACAATTATTTATGCATAAAAATATTTTCACAAAAGCTAAAGAAACTAGGTGATACTTCAGTTTCTAGTTATAGCAAAATAATAAGAAAAAATGCATTTAAGAGGGTACGAATAACAGTTTTATATTACTCACATCACACCCTAGGCAGCACCTGAGAGAGATTATCCAATTGGGGAAAAGACAGGGGAGAAAAAATAGGACTTTGTCTTGAACCCTACCTAATACAGGTCAACCACAACAAAGCCCTGCACTCCCATGGCCCCTGACTCTTGGTCAATACTGGCAAACTGAGCCTCTACACCTGTCCAAGGGCTAGGTGGGAACCTGTAACCCTGTAACCTTGTGAGGTGGACTTGATCTCTGGTTTACATTACCACTAATGATTAGAGGACTTTGGACTTCAGGCAATCCTCAGTGGCAGGCAGGCCTCAGTGGCCACAGTCTTCAAATACACACCAGAGCTACACCAGCCTCGGCAGCCATGGGCTTTGGAAATTCCCTAGCTTCATATTAGCCCCAGAAACCACAAAATTCCAGCTCAGTGTTTCATCAGTCACAGCAGTTCTGGGCCTAGGGACCACACCAGACAGCTTGCCCAGTCTTTCTGGATAGGCTTACCATTGAAGGGTGTTCCCAGAAAAAGCCAGTCTGTAAACCCTGGAAAAGAACCTACTTCTTCAAATGAACAAATATCAATACATAGCGATAAGGATCAAGAATAATCAGGGAAACACAATATCCATAAATGAACAAAATAAAGTGTTGGCAGTTGACCCTAAAAATGGAGGCTAACTACCTGACAAAAATTAAAATTAATTGTTTTAAGGAAGTTCAAGAAACTTCAATAAGATATAGAGAAACAATTCAAAAAAATGAGGAAAACTAATGAATTAGCTGAATGAGAAAGTTCACAGTGATATGAAATAATAAACAACAACCAAACAGAAATCCTGGAGCTGAAAAAAATACAATGAAAGAAATGAAAATGGAGTAGATGGCAGCATCAGCAGCAGAACTGATGAAGCAAAAGAAAAAATCTGTGAACTCAAAGAGAGGTTATTTGAAAATATAGTCAGAATAGAAAAAATAATTTATAAAAATGAAGAAATATTACAGGATGTATGGCACAACATCAAAAGAGCAACTTTTTAAGTCATAGGAGTTGACAAGGGAAGAGAAAAAATACTGGCAAGGAAAGTTTATTTAAAGAAATAGTAGAAAAAAACTTTTCAAATCTGGAAAAAGATATAAACATCCAACTACAGAAAGGCCAAAGATCTTCGATCAGATTCAATCCAAACAAGACTACCTTGAGACATATTGTAATCAAGCTATCAAAAATCAAAAGCAAAAAGAGGATTCCAAAAGTAACAAGAGAAAAGAAGCAAATCATGTATAAGGGAGTTAAAATATACCTAGCAGCAAACTTCTCAAGAGAAACCTTGCAGTCCAGGAGAGAAGGCAACAATATGTTCAAAGTGCTAAAGGAAGAAAGTACCCAATAGAGTACCCAAAAAAGCTGTCCTTCAGAAATGAAGGAAAAAGAGATACTTTCCCAGGCAAACAAAAGCTAAGGAATGTAGTCACCAACAAACCTGTCTTACAAGAAATGCTAAAGGAAGTTCTTCAAGCTAAGAAAATGATTCTACTGAGTAATATAAAGACATCTGAAAGTATAAAACTCATAGAAAAAGTATGTACCAATCAAATAGAGAATACTCTAATAACTGTCATCCTAAGTGAAGCAACACAGGAATGAAAAACCAAATACCACATGTTTTCACTTATACGTGGGAGCTAAGGATCTACAAGGGCATACAGAGTGGTAAAATGATATAATAGACTGAGAAGGGGGATGGTGGGAAGGTAAGGATGAAAAATCACCTATCATGTACAATGTGCACTATTGGGGGTGACAGGTACACTTAAAGCCCAGACTTCTTCACTACTATACAATGTATCCATGTAACCAAAAACCATATGTACTCATAAAGTTACTGAATTTTTTTAAAAATTTACCAAACATGTGAAGATACAGACCAAATAACTTAAACACACAAGAAAAAAAGTGACAAACCCATAGATGATTTAAGTATTTGAGCTATTAGACATGGACTTTAAATAACCATGCTTAATATATTTGAATATAGGTGAAAAATGAAAAATTTTAGCATAAAATCAAAATACAGACAGAAAAATTAAATTAAATTATAGAAACTTAAACCACTATAACTAAAATTAAGAAATCAATAGATGGACTTAAAACCAGGTCAGACGTGGCAGAAACTATGACTAGTATAGCTATAAAATGGAAAATGCATAATAATATATAATGAATGGAGTACATTTTTGAAGCTCCAAAAATAGAGAGTATGAGGAAGAAGGAATAAAAAACACTAGCCAAGAATTTTCCAAAACTGATGAAGCCAGTTTTAAGAAGTAAAAAATAAGCAACAACAACAACAAATAACAACAAAAAGCATAATCCCATTCACAATAGTCACAAAAAAAATGAAATACCTCTGGTTCTTCCTAACCAGAGAAGTGAAAGACCTTTACAATGAGAATTACAAAACACTGCTCAAAGAAATCCAAGAAGACACAAATGAATGGAAAAATATTCCATGCTCATGGACAGGAAGAATCAACACTGTTAGGATGTCCATCCTACCAAAGGCAATCTACAGATTCAAGGCAATACCCACTAAGTTACCAACATCATTCTTTTCAGACCTGGAAATGACAATATAGAAATTCATATGGAAACATAAACGCCCACGAATAGCCAAAACAATCCTTAGCAAAAGAAATAAGGCAGGAGATATCACACTTCCAGACTTCAAACTTTACTATAAGGCTAGGGTAATCAAAACAGCCTGGTATTGGTACAAGAACAGGCATATAGACCAATGAAACAGGATAGAGATTCCGGAAGCAAAGCCTTAATTTCTCCACCAACTCATCTTTGACAAAGCCTCCAACAACAACCACTGGGGAGAAGAGAACCTATTTCTAAATGGTGCTGGGAAAACTGGCTGATCACAAGCAGAAGATTGAAACAGTACCCCTACCTATCATCATACACAAAAATTAACTCTAAATGGATCAATGACCTAAACGTAAAACCTCAAACTATAAGAATCTTAGAAAACGCAGGAGATAACCTTATGGAAATTGGAACCGGCAAGCAATTCCTGAACAGAATCCTAAGTGCCCATACCATAAGAAATAATATAGACAAGTGGTACCTCATCAAACTGACGAGCTTCTGTAAAGCAAAAGAAACCATCAAGAGAGCAGGGAGATAGTCCACAGAATAGGAAAAAATATTTGCCAACTGTATACCTGACAAAGGCCTAACATCTAGGATCTACAAGGAACACAAACACGCTGAAAGGAAAAAAACAAACAACCCCATTAAAAAGTGGGCAGAAGTCATGAATAGACACTTCTCAAAAGAAGATATATGGGCAGCCAACAGACTCATGAAAATGTGCTCAACCTCACTAATCATCAGAGAAATGCAAATCAAAACCACATTGAGATACCACCTAACCCCAGTAAGAATGGCCATCATTAATAAAACAAACAACAGATGCTGTTGAGAATGCGTATAAAAAGGAACACTTCCACACTGCTGGTGGGAATGCAAACTAGTGCAACCTCTTTGGAAGACAGTGTGGTGATTTCTGAAAGAACTAGAAATTGAC
>CAUYQG010178584.1:0-19885 GCA_963574415.1 Tarsius wallacei | reverse complement strand
TTTCTCAAATCAAGCATTATTAAAAGTTATGTTCACTAAAAATAATTTTAGAAAAATTAATTTATTTTTGATTGCTTTACTTTTGTTGGAAAAGCAACTGTTTTGAATGATTTTTTTAAATTTGTTTATATTGCTACTATTAGCAATTTATGTAATTGATACTTTACAACTTATATAAGTAAATTATATTAAAAGTGACTCAAGAGTTATAAACTTAACTTACACAGTAATCAATTTTTGATTTTAAAATTAATTTTTAACTTCAAAATGTTATGCAGTTATTCTTAAGTCTTCTGCTTACTCTTTTTACATATAAAGCACAGATATCCATATGTTACATGAACATATACATTATGTCTGCCGTTATTAGAACTTCATGTTGGGGCAACCAGGTAAACATGTTTCTAAAGACTTATCAATGGGACAACAATGAAAAGAAAAGTTGAGAAAGCCTCGCTTTAAATTACATAGGTAGTGGAGAAGCCAAAATTCAGTTCTGTCATGTGGCTGAAAATTCAATTTTTTTAAAAAAATGCATCCCAGCTGGCTCTTGGCAATCAGAAATCTGATGGAAAAGTCCTTCTATCATAAGAGTATGTTGATTTCGACACCTCTGCCTGGGGCGTCCAGTGCCCTCCTAATGGCCTATGAGTCTCCGCTCAGCAGAAAAGCATTTTCTCCCCAGACATCCTGGAAAATGCTTTTCTCAAAACCAAATACACTGCAAATCACAACAGACCCAGAGCTTAGCTTAAAATTCCGTAATGTGCTCTCTTGTCACCTGTGCTAAGCAAAGCTGATTAAAAGAGAGTTTAAATAAAGTGAGTCCATACTAAAAGGGGAAATCCCCTCCGGGGAACACATGCACTCTTCTAATTCACAGCTCGGCCTGACAGGCTGCCCACTGGACAGGCTTGAACAACATTCTCCAGCCACACAGTGAGCATGGTGCAAGCCCTCTCGCAAATGAAAACCAAACCTTTATCTCTTTAGAGGCCAGCCGTTCCCCCTTATCCTCCCATTCGTCTTCTCGGCTTCCAAAAAACTTGGTGTAAAATCAGAGATGAAGCCGGGCTCAGTGGCTCAGCCTGTAATCCCGCGCCTTGGGAGGTTGAGGCGAGTGGATTGTCTGAGCCCGCGGGTTCGAGACCCGCCCGGGCAACTTGGCAAGACCTCATCTCTACAATAAATCAAAAATTAGCTGGGCATGGTAGCGCATGCCTGTAGTTCCAGCTGCTTGGAAGGCTGAGTGGAAGGATCGCCGGAGCCCAGCAGGTCGAGGCTGTGGTGGCCGGGAGCGGTCACTACACTCCAGTCTGGGTGACAGAGTGAGACTCCAACTCCAAAAAAAAAAAAGATGCCCTGATTTAATTTCAAAGAGAAACCAACAAGTCTTAGGACCCATGTAGTAATTCTACCACAACTTAACATAAAACCACAGAAATACAACAGAGATTAATTGCCTCCTTTGTAAGTCGAAGGTAAAATTATTGAACAATGAGATGTTGTCAAATTAACTCCAGGAAAAAGACTCGAATTGCAATCTGTGGAAAGCAAGCTGAAAACTAACAACCAAAAATGAAAACCAGTGACTCCAGGCCAATGGTGGGCAGAGAGTAGTTTACCAATCTGATCAAACATGGTAAAGTCACCATAATGGCTGCCTTGTTGTGATCTATCTGCAATTTCCATGGCAAAGAGAGGTTTGTGACAAGCCCTCCAAAATAGAGAGCCTAGAAATTTACATGGCAAAGACTATTGTTTTAAATTAAGCATATCTGTACTTCCTGGAAGAAGTCAGGAAATAGACTTTGAAGAAGATAATTAAAAGTTGACTCTGCAGTCTCAGCTGTAGCAGGATTAATTAGAAAAGCAACATACTGCAGAATGATTTCCACCTAACAGTTTCCTTCGCAAGAAAACAGCAGGGCTAACGTTTCTTGAGCATTTGCCGCACCTTTACGCTTCGGTTTGTCTTACTTTTCTTTTCTTTCTTATTTTTTTAGTTGGATTCTCACTGTGTCGCCCAGGCTGGAGTGCAGTGGCATGCTCACAGCCGCCCCAGCGTCGACCTGCTGGGCTCCAGCGATCCTTCCACCTCAGCCTTCCAAGTAGCCAGATCTACAGGTGTGAACTACAACACCAGCTAATTTTTGATTTATTGTAGAGAGGAGGTCTCGCCAAGTTGCCCAGGTGGTCTCGAACCTGCGGGCGCAGACAATCCACTGTGTCTTGGCCACCCAAAGCGCTGGGATAACAGACTGAGCCTCCGAATCCGGCCTTGTCTTACTTTTCATGCTCACTTCATGGAAAATGATTTCAGTCACTCCTCTGGGCACACAGGCTGTGGCATAGAAAGCAATGGTCTAGTGCCTGTACTGGCAAAACTCACAACCCTGTAGGATACAGTCACAGAAACCCGTAGCCTCAGTAAAACCTAGTGAGCACTATAAAAAGTGGTAAATGCAACGTATTTTCAAAGCAAAGAGCGGTTTGGAAAAGTTGCAAAAAGTTTTTATAAACGAAATCACCGTTATACTTCATCCTGAAAAGTGAATGAGTAAAATGTACCTAGATGAAGAAGGCAAGGAAGAATCTCTCTGCTAGAGGTTTGCCAATAGAAAAAGTTCCAGCTACTTGGAAGGCTGAGGAGGAAGGATCGCTGGAGCCCAGCAGGTCGAGGCTGCAGTGACCGGGAGCAGCCACTGCACTCCAGTTTGGGCAACAGCGTGAGACTCTAACTCAAAGAAAAAGGAAAAAGAAAAAGAAAAAGCATGAATGTGTGAGGAGCAATGAGCGGACCGTTCAGCCCACTCAGGCCAATGGGTGTGCCTCTGTGGGTATTAGATGACACTGAATGACACGGTTAACAAGGTCATCGGGGGTCCATTAGACTAGGACTGATGCGATCCAAGCGTGGGTCAACAAGACTTCACTGAAAATGTGAATTACTCCTCAATAATACAAATAAATAAATAGGGGAAGAGAGACACATCTCCCGTTCAGAAACATTAAAAAAGGTGGATGTCCCACCCTCCAGGAGGTAGCATTTAACTTCATACTTCTTTTTTTTATTTTAAAATATATTGTTTATTTTAAAATTGTGGGCTACAGTTAAGGGTTAGGTATACAAATATTCATTGTGCAGGTACCCTTGTTGATGAGGGTGCCTCTCTTCCCCAAACAGATATTGACTCCCGTTAATCCCACCCCCTTCCCCTCCCTTCCCCCCCCAATAGTTTCCCGCCACTGTCAATCCTTTTGTACTTCTTAAGTTTGAGGTGATGTATACAGAGACTCCCTTCCAAAGAACATAGTATAGGCAAAAAACAACAACTTGAGAGCTAAGAAACATGGCAAAGTCTTCCTCAGTCAGGTGACTAAGGCCAACAGGAACAGTGATGAGCCACATTGATAGCACGTTCCCTTGATTAGATGTGATAAAAATAGCACTTGACCTCTGAGATCTTTATCCCAAAACCTATCACCCCAGTTTAATTATGAAGACACCAGGCAAATTTCATTTGAGAGACATTTTATAAAATATCTGACCAAGATGCCTCAGAACTGTCAAGGTCCTCAAAAACAAGTCTAAGGAATTTTTTTTTTTTTTTTTTTTTTTGAGTTGGAGTCTCACTCTGTTGCCCAGACTGGAGTGCAGTGGCCGCTCCCGGCCACCGCAGCCTCGACCTGCTAGGCTCTGGCGATTCTTCCGCCTCAGCCTTCCAAGGAGCTGGAACTACAGGCGCACGCTATCACGCCTGGCTGATTTTTTGATTTTTTTTTTTTTATTGTAGAGATGAGGTCTTGCTTGCCCAGGCGGGTCTCAAACCCGCGGGCTCAGGCAATCCACTCACCTCAGCCTCCCAAAGGCGCGGAATTACAGGCTGAGCCACCGAGCCCGGCGTCTAAGGAATTTTAACAGCCAGGAGAAGCCTACGGGGACCTGGCAACTAAATATAATTTGGGTTTTGGAGGGGCTCCTGGAACAGAAAATGGATGTTAGGCAAAAACTATGAAAAATTAAATAGTGTGGCCTTTAATTAATAACAATGTATCAGGATTTGTTCATTAGTTGTAACAAATGTATCATACTACTAGTATGTTAACAATAGGGGAAGCTGAATGCAAGATTTACGGGAGCACAGTACTACCTTTGTCATTTTTTTAGACCCCAAACTAAAAAACACAGTACAGTCACTCTAAAAAATAAAGTACAGCAGTTTCTCCATATCCACAGGTTCCACATCCACAGATTCAACCAGCTGTTGACTGAAAATTCAGTGTTCATTGAATGCAGCACCTATGAATACAGAGGGCCAAATTTTCTTATCCACAGGTTCTCACAGTGAACTGTGGGATTTGAGTATCTGCAGATTTTGGTATCCATGGGGGTCTAGAACCAACCCCCCACGGATAACAAGGGATGACTGTATTTTAAAATGTGAAGTGAGTCCTTTTTCACCTATTGCAAGCAGATCAGGAAAAAAGTATCAATTTGGTCAAAATGGTTAAAGCTGTTAGTAATGGAGATCTCACCTCGCATTAAGCAAATGTAAGACATTTTTATATTAATAACTGTTTTCTTATAGCGATATGGGACACAAGTTGGGATTAGGCGCACAAGTAGTCGGCATACAGGTGAAGTTTGGGCCCCAACTGGTCCTCATTTCTTCTGTTTTAGGACCAGGTTCCCTTTGTGTTTTTACATGCCCACCCCTTCCCCTGGCAGAGTTCTGTGACTGCCAATCCCTCCCTGCACCATTGTGATTCATGTTCAGGTCCCACTTGTGAGTGAGAACATGCAGTATTCAGTTATCTGTTTTGGGGATAGATCACTGAGTTGATGGTCTCCAACTCCATCCGATTTATTGTAAAGTCCATCATTTTGTCCTTCTTACTGGCTGCGCAATACCTCACTGTGTATGAAGACACCTGCACACACATGTTTATTGCCGCATTATTCACGATAGCAAAAACATGGAACCAAGCCCATTGAAAGTGGACTGGATAAACAAAAGTAAGACTTTAACGGTCTTTTACGGTTACATTTCTCTCACTCATTTTAAAAAGTACAAATCTACCCTGTAAAGGCTGTCTAAAGTCTCTGTAAATGATGTATGGCTTTAGTCATTTCTTATGCCATCTCCCTAATTAGTGTAATTTCTAAGGGGAGGCAGATTAAAACAGAGAAAGCCATCAAATGTCATCTAGGGTCGCACAGTCAAAATCTGGAAATACAACACCCAAAAGTCGGATGTCTGACAGTGGGTCTATAAATTACCCATTAGTCAGGTGACTTCATAATTTTGGCCATGTGCACAGGGGATATAGGTCCTCACACACATCATTAATAAATGAACAGTGTGTCAAAGAGGAATTGCATACTCATTTGTTAGTTATCTATAGATAATCAAAATATCATGTTTGGAGGATAGTTTCAAAATCAATTTTTTACTATTGCCTTTATAAATCAGTAAGATATTCCAAAATGTTTATATTTTATTATTTAATTACTCTCTTTCAGCCTAGCATTTTCACCTGGCAATAGCATACACAGCTTTGATAGATTGTATCTCTTATTTAGAAGATAAAAAGGAAGAAAAGAATCACCATACTAAAACTGCTCCCTGGCAACTTAATTATCTCTTGGTCTATTTTCCTTTAGTAAACAAAACAAAACATTTTATAGTGAAGTAGTACACATATAGAAAAAATAGAATGTTAACCTTAAAAAATTATCCTATGCTTACCTGGCAGGGGAGATACCATGATCACAAAGGTGGTTTTCCCAGGGCCAGGCTTATCCACTGCAGTGCGGATGTGCTGACCCCTGAGATTTCCCCAAATGTGGGAAACTCAACTGCATAATTTGTGGTGGTAGGGACCGCATTCGCGCTCTCCTCTGGTCTTTGTTGTTTAAAAATGAAGCTCACCGGTTTTTTCTTTAAAAATAAAAATAATCCTAATGACCAACATAAAACCACCACCCAGGTAAAGAAGTTTAAACACCAACAACAGTGGTAGATATTCCTAGCATGCCTCTCCCTACTCACACGTCTCCCTCTCCTCAAGAAATAATTATTACCCTGAATTTTATGTTGATCAACCCTTTGCTGTCTTAATAATTACATCAACTAAGTGTGTATCTATCAGGTAAAGGATTATTAGTTTTGAAGTATGTATTCTGCCTGATTTTGTCTTCTAATTCTTCTAAAAACATTATTATGCCTTTGGGATTCATCCCATCCCTGTTGTTATGTGCGTCTGTAGGTTATTACTTTCATTGTTGAATAGTATTTCATTGTATGAAAATAACACAGTTTATTTAAGGATTCTACCATTCAAGGCTGGGCACAGTGGCTCGTGCCTGTAATCCCAGCACTTTGAGAGGCCAAGGTAGGAGGATTGTTTGAGGCCAGGAGTTTGAGATTAGCCTGAGCAACATAGCAAGACCATGCCTCTACAAAAAATAGAAAAATGAAGCCAGGCTCAGTGGCTCAGCCTGTAATTCCACGCCTTGGGAGGCTGAGGTGAGTGGACTGCCTGAGCCCGCGGGTTCAAGACCCACCTGGGCAACCTGGCGAGACCTCATCTCTACAATAAATCAAAAAATTAGCCGGGTGTGGTAGCGCACGCCTGTAGCTCCAGCTACTTGGAAGGCTGAGGCGGAAGGATCGCAGGAGCCCAGCAGGTCGAGGCTGCAGTAGCCGGGAGCGGCCACTGCACTCCAGTCTGGGCGACAGAGTGAGAGTCCAACTCAAAAAAAAATAATAATAATAGAAAAATGAGCTGGGTGTGGCAGCACGTACCTGTAGTCCTGGCTACTTGGAAGGCTGATGCAGAAGGATTATTTGAGTCCAGTAGTTCAAGGCTACAGCGAGCTGAGATCATGCCACTGCGTTTCAGCCTGGGTGACAGAATGAAATCCTGTATATAGGGGTTGAACACAACATATGGTTGTTTGCAATTCGGGTGTTATTATGAATAATTCGTCTATTCTTCTGTATGTTTTTAATGCCTGTGTTCATGTATTTCTTTTTATTATATCTCTAGAAGCAGAATTGCTAGGTTAGAGAGATGGATAAATTCAATTTTAGCAAAGAATATCAAAGTATTTTCCAAAATGCTTGTAATTTGGAAACATCAGCAGTAGTCATAAGAATTCCCATTGACCCATATCTTTGACAACATTTATTATCGGCCTTTATTTTAGCCATTCTGACCAGCATATACTTGTATTATGTATGACTGTAATTTGTATTTCCGGATTATTACTAAGATTGAACACATTTTCATTTGCATGTCCTTTTTGTGAATTGACTTTTCATTCTTTCGCCCATTTTCTACTCTTAGTCCTCTCACTTATTTGTAAAAATTCAGGAAGAGTCCATTGACAGTCATATGCTTTGTAAACATTTTCTGTCATTACATGGATTGCCTTTTCACTCCATCAGTGATGACATTTGGTAAACAGAAGGTCTGAATTTTACTGCAGTCCAATTTGCCAAACTTCAAATTTATTAAACTTCTTTATTGATTGTACTCTATGTGTTTTGTTTAAGAACATTGTTCTGGCCGGGCTCGGTGGCTCAGCCTGTAATCCCGCTCAGCCTGTAATCCCGCGCCTTGGGAGGCTGAGGTGAGTGGATTGCCTGAGCCCGCGGGTTCGAGATCCACCTGGGCAACCTGGTGAGACCTCATCTCTACAATAAATCAAAAATTAGCCGGGCGTGGTAGCGCACGCCTGTAGTTCCAGCTACTTGGAAGGCTGAGGCGGAAGGATCACCAGAGCCCAGCAGGTCGAGGCTGCGGTGGCCGGGAGCAGCCACTGCACTCCAGTCTGGGCAACAGAGTGAGATTCCAACTCAAAAAAATAAAAAAATAAAATAAAATAAAGAACATTGTTCTGACTGCAAGGTCACGGAGATATTTTTCATTCATCTTCTATAAACTTTATTGTCTCACGCCTTACAATTGGAATTGATTTTCGTATACACTGGGAGATAGGATTCAAGTTTCTTTTCTTTTTTTTCTGGGTGGATAACCAATTATTCCACCATTTTTATTGAAAATATGTCCTTCCACATAGCGATGCATTAAAACTTTTGTCACAAATCAGATGTCCATATAGGCATGTGTCTGACTCTGAAGTGGTCTTCCTTCTAGTCCATTCTTTTTTTTTTTTCATTGTGAGCATATCATGCTGCCTTAATTTTTATAGCTTTTTACTGAAACTTGATATCTTCAGGATAAGTCCCCTCATATATATACACATACATATATAAAATATACATAGTGTGTATATATATATATATGTATATATATATAATGTGTATCTACATGTGTGCATATAGAAATATGCATATATATATATATAGAAATATATATATATATATAAATTAGTAGGAATAAATTTGTCACGTTTCACCAAAAATTTCTACCAGGAATTTGATCAAGGTTATCATTCTGGAGAAAACTAATATGATTTAATGTTTTCCAATACATGAAAAGGATACATGTATCTTTTACTAAGGTTTCACTTGATTTTTTAAAATAATATTTTGAATTACAAAGATAATGGAGAAAAAAGTCTGATAATCATCCAAGTAGCAATAACAATTTACTTATAAAAAGGCTTCAAATTTTTCTGAACACAACGTCTCCAAAAAAAGAACACTATAATTTTTAAGAAAAACATATTGTGACAAAGGTTTTTACCTACAAAGCGTTATTCATGTGGGAAAATACGACATTCATGAATATTTCATGCCCTGAAATGATAACCCTTATATTTCATTTGAGAACATTTTTTGTAGATATATTCTAGTTGATACAAATAGAAACCAAGAACTCAAGGGGGGAAAAAGTCAAAATTAAAAAGAATTAATACTGAGCACTGAAGTCAATTAAACATGTTGATGTAGGTACACAGAATCACTGAAAATAATGATTCAAAAAATAAAAGATAAGATCTTGAATATAATTCTTGAAATGTAATATCCTTGTGGTAAAACAGTATTCATTTTAATAATGAATTGTATCTAATGACATCTATTGTAAGTAAAGGGGAAAGGCATGGTAAGAAAAGGCAAGCCAAATGTGTTTGCCTGAGATGGGTAAACTAATAATTTATTTTTTACTATGAAAATTAAGTAACTAGGGACTTCATGTCTTTGCAAATATCAAAAGCAAGCATTAATTTACTTTAAAATAATTTCAGAAACAAATACTCACAAAACAAACTCCCCTCGGATGTGATGAGCCCAGTAGGAGCTGGTGATGATAGAGTGACAAACATGACACAGTTCCTTGCTCTTGAGAGGAACACAGCCTAATAGCAAAAGCAGATAATAAAATGAGATGTGTGTCTTTTGTAATTGTGTTGTATTGTCTAACAGAAATGCCAAATACTTCCCAAGCAAAACAATGATAATTTTCAGTCATTATTCCTCCTGGAATCTAAAGAGAATGCTTCTGATTTGCATCTTGAAAGCACAGTGCTGATGTTTAATTTGAAATAGGAACAGATTTTGAAACGCAACAAAATTATATACTTACTTCAAGAATAGATGTCTTAGCAACTAAAATCTGCAGTCCATTAAAAAAACATCAAAAACCAATGTGAGCTTTGTTTTAGCCATGGCAGGTTTTTTTTTTTTTTCTTTTTTTACATGCTTTTTTCTAAACTTTTGATTATTTGGTATGGTCATTGCAGTCACAGATACGCTAATATTGAACCATATCACCATAGTTAAAACAAATTTTATATTGATTTTAGTGTTTTTTAATAAACTGAAGATCTCAATTACTAATATTTTGAAATTTTTGTATAAAGTTACACATGTGATTTATCAAATCATTATCATACATTTGTGCTTTGTTAGGAATTTCTTAAAATTCTATTTTATGAAGTTTACAAGAGCATAATTTTTTTCATCTTACAAGTAAGAATTCAGCACAGAAAATGCTTTTGCTGTCATTTTTATGGAGAAGAAAGTTAATTTTAGACACCTTTCTTGCCTAGATATTTAACTTTTCTCCAGCTATAAATTTATAATTTACACTTTCCTAGAAACAGTGTGAAAAGCTATGAGTGGACAGTGTTTAACAACTAAACGCAGAGATGATAAGAGAAGGATGTGAAGTCAGAAATCACTCAATAATCTAAGGATATAGATGTTTTATCACTGTGGAACAAAGAATCACAATACAGCTAATACTTTTAGATACTTGCAGCTATTTTTAATGTGCTGGGGACCATTCTAAGTAGGGTGGCCATTTATGGCAGTGTAGGCAGTCTACTGCACAATTCCAGGGGCACTATTTGCATTGTGGTCCCTACGAATGATGCTCTTGCAATCGTTTAGTGCAAAACCTGAGTGTTAAACACAGTGGCCCTTACTTGAACACTTTATATATTAACATATGTAACCCTCAGAACAGCCCTAAGTTGTACTATGGTACAGGTAAAGTTTGCACAGGTAAAGTTTGGTTCTCAATTTTGGTTCCCACTGATTTGATAGATCACATGTAAATATTTATACAAAAATCTCAAAATATTAGTATTGAAATCTTCAGTTTGTTAAGAAAGCACTGAATAAAACCAGTATGAACTTTTTTAAAACTATGGTGAGATGGTTCAATATTAAAGTATCTATGAACTGCAATGACTGTATCAAATAACCAAAAGTTTAGAAAAAAGCATGCCAGAAGTTATTTGGCAGAATTTAAAGTTTGGGCCTCACTTTGGTCCCCACAGGACAAACTCATCTGGTTTGAGATCACGTACTTTTATTGATGAAGTGTGTCCCCAAATCTTTAAAATAAAAAAAAAGAAGTACTATTAATATGCCATTAGTTACAGAAGGAAACTGAGGCAGAGAGCAATTAAGTACATTGCTGAAAATCCCACAGCTAAAAGGGGCAGAGTTAGGCTTCAGTCTAGCTCCAGATGCCTACACAGCTCCGTCGCAAGTAAAGTTTTGCTGAATTAAACTAACCTGTGCAGAATTAAACATAAATTTTCCAAGGGCAAAGAGAAAAAGAAGAAATTGGTTCAGGGTAGGGTGATGGGAAATACTCCATGAAAGAGGTAGTAACAGACTAGGTCTCAAAGGAACGAGTGGAATTAGGTAAAGAGGCAGGGGAAGGCTCTTCAGATACTGGGAACAAAGCACATCCACATCTACCTTGACCTGTAAGAGAACATGTGTCCCAAAAGATACGCACAAAGCCCAGTGGGGGAGTTACTGCCATCTACTGGTGGGAGAGGACACTTGGAAGAGTTGAACACATGAAAGAAATTTGTGAGGAGAGTTGCAGAAACCGCCAAGCAATGGAAACACAGTGTGCGTGTTGGGACTATCGAAATGCCTGCAAAGAGTTGTGCTGTGGTCTGGACAGTTGAAGAGGACAGGAAAAGAAATTCATCAGCTGCGTAACCCTGTTCTCACTGTGGGTCATCGATTCCAACAGGGAAGAAAAAAAAAAGGTGAGCCTGAAAATTGCAATTATGTTGCGGCTCACTGATAATGCCATGGTGATAAAACAGTAAAGTGGTATCCCAGAAGAAATATGAACCACGTGCAATCATCTTCAGTGTTCTCAGCTGAGCCTCATACAGGATGATGCCTGCATACTTCAGGGGATAAAAGTTCCCGAAAAGAAACCTTGTTCTCTAAAACACATTCACAACACTGCACTGATACACATCAGCAACACTAAATCCAAGAGGAACAACGGGGGCACTATCTTCGCTCTAAACCCTCCCTGTGTCTGTATCTCAGTTCTTTTATTTTCAATTTAATTTAATTTTTTATTTATTTTTTATTATAAAGATGTGGGGTACAATTCAGGGTTCGGTAAACCAACGTTGATTATGCAAGTACCCTTGTTGATGAGGTATGCCCCTCCCTCCCCTAGCAGTTTCCCTCAACTGCCACTCCCACCCAACCCCCACCCCCTGACAGTTTCCCACAAGGGATTCCCAGTTTGCCAATCCCTTTCCTATAGTATTATAATAATTGTTCAAGGTCTGCTTATGAGTGAATACATATGGTACTCTGTTCTTTGTTTCTGTGATAGATCGCTGAGTATGATAGACTCTAAATCCATCCAAGTTACCGCAAAGTCCATGTTTGTCCTTCTTTATGGCTGCATAATATTCCATTGTGTATATGTACCACATTTTTTTATCCAGTCCAGTTTCGATGGGCAACATGATTGGTTCCTTGTTTTTGCTATTGTGAATAGAGCTGCAACAAATATGTGTGTGCAGGTATCTTTTTTGTAGAAAGATTTGAGTTCCTCCAGGTATATTCCCAATAGGGGAATTGCTGGGTCATATGCAAGGTCAACTTCTAGTTCTTTCAGAAATCGTGCACTGTCTTCCAGAGAGGTAGCACTAGTTTGCATTCCCCCCAGCAGTGTAGAAGCGTTCCTTCCTTTCTTGACGCAGAACCGCGTTGCCTTAGGCCACCTGCTTCAGAACTCCTGGGACCAGGCGAAATGGGAGACCTGCAAGACTGACAGCCTGTGTACAATCCACTTCTTTTCATAAGTGAGGAATGGAGCAAAAGAAATAAACCTTAAAAACCCTGCGATCTGGACAAGCTACTTGAAATTTCACGACTGGCATCTATGAAAACCTCTAGGATTTTAAGGAATTGTAGACTACAAAACGGATAAAGAAAGGAAACGAGATTTCCACTCGGTTCTGTGGGGGGTTTATGTTCCCTGCTCAGCCGCTCTCTGCTTGTGTTTATAGGCCGTGTTACTCACAAGGGAGCAAATCCACCCTGCTTTCTAAAATAAACGCACACGTCCCATCCTGCGCAAGCGGGGAATCTGCAAGCTCGCCTTTCTCCAACTTGCCCCGGCCCCATGTTCCATGTCCACTGGCGTCTCGACGTCCAGTGTCATTCCATACCTTTCCGCCCAGGCATCTTTGTTCCCCTCCAGCTTCCTCGCCTCGTGTGCGAGCCCCCCTAATCCCCAAAGCGCCGCCGTCTGAAGACCCGGGAGTCAGTAGGCGGGACCGAGGGATGGGAGGCGTGGCCACCACAGCCCGTGTGGCACAACATCCTTCCGGTCGGTCCGTTCTCACGCACCCGAGATCTCAGACGGTTGTCCACTCCCGGAAACACGTCGGAAGTCTCTCCGCCCCGACCTTCGACTTCCGGCCTTTGCGGTCTCGTTCCTGGGTTGCCCTGTGCTCCGCCCCTCCCATCCTCACTCGCTCATTTAGGGCCACCCGCATGTCATTGCATCAAGCTCACCTGGATGATCCAAGACACGCTAGTTCAAGGGTTTGGGTTTTGTTTTGTTTTTTTAATTAGAAGCATTGATTTCATCTGCAACCAATAGTCCTTCACCGTGGAGCCGACGAGGTTTAAAGGCTCTGGGGATCAGAACGTGGGCATCTTTGGGGAGCTGCTAGGCTACGACGAGTGGGTGTCCTTTTGGTAGGTTGCTGGATATATTTGGCTAGTATTTTGTTAAGGATTTTTACATCGATATTCTTAACTGTGACTGGTCCATAGTTTTCTTGTCATGTCACTTTTTTTTTCTAATTTCTTGAGGTGGAAACTTCAGTTATTGACTGAGAGTTTTCTCCTTTCTAAATACATGTGTTTAATGCTTCCCTGAGCTAATTTTCTAAAGTCTATGTGCCTTGGAGTGTAGAGCCACAGAGGCCTCTGCTCAGTTAGCTTACTGGTCGAATACTGATTGAACATAAACTTTCTTAAATGCCTGTAAGCAATAAGCTTTTACCGGGGAGGGCTTTGTGTGTTTGCTGGGGCCAGCCTTCAACGCTCAGCCTGGCTGTTGAAACTCTGCCTTAGCCTTTACTTTTTACTTGGGCGGCCCCTCAAGGTCAGCCAAAGGTGAGACTTTAGGGCCTTCTTGGCCTTTCCTGAGTCACCACATAGCCCTATGCGAGAACACAGCTCTATGTATGTGAGGGGTCTTCTAGATTCTCAGGAAAATGCCCGCCTTTCTAAAGATTTCATGGGCATATCCCTCAAGCTTTTCCTTGTGTTTTGGCAGGCATGCCCTTTGCCCCAGCTGTCATCACTATCTCAGACAATTGCCAATAATTATTTCAACAAATATCCCTGGACAAAAGTCTTCTGGCACAGAAAGAGCTCTGATATAGGTCATATAAAGACAAGCCTCGTGCGTGGGATTTCCCAGGGAGCTGCCAGACAGGTCAAACAATGACAGCTGAAAAGGGGGCTTTGTAGGAGTTCCACCTTCAAGCATATTCTCCAGGGCTGCTGGACTACCGGTTTTCAACATGAGAACAAGGTTGTTGGTTTTTAAGACTACCACGGAGATGGGAAGAAGAAGTTCGAGCTGGGTAAGTTAAAACACCACAAAGCTCTATGTTTTTACTGAGATTAAGCCATTTTTACAGAATAAACAATCACAAAATTGTTGCAAGCCTTTGGTTCTAAAAAATGTTGATTTTTGTCCATTTTTTTCAGTGTTCTCATTGCTTTTTTATAAAGAGCAACTTTTCAAAGGCTCTTATGTCACCATTCCACTGCTGTAACTCTATGTCTCCTATGGAGATACTAGACGCTGACACTCTGTGCTATAATAATTAATTTTAAGATGTTTTAGATACATTTTTCATGGAATCCTTATGGGGAACATTGAGAAATAGTAACTTAACAATAACCAGTGAGTTGACTCATAAATTTGTCTGAACTGGAGGGAGGTCTCCAGAGCTTTGTTTTTACTCTCTTATCATTTAGCAGCTTCTGAACAATTTGGGTAAACACATAAAAGATTTTTTATATCAAATGTTCAACAGTAATTTTAGCTGAGGGCTTTTATTTTTAAAATAGTTTGATATCTGAAATACTGAACAAAATAAATTTAACAAGACTCAATATAAAGTCTCGTATTTGTCCTTTAATAATTAATTTAATCTTGAATTTTAGGAAAGAAAATTTAATCGCAGTTTGTAATAAAGAAAGAAGAAGAAAACCAGAAAAGGAATAAAAGAAAATAATTTTAGTTGACTATCAAGATGTTATATACTAGCCGGGCTCGGTGGCTCAGCCTGTAATCTCATGCATTTGGGAGGCTGAGGTGAGTAGATTGCCTGAGCCCACGGGTTCGAGACCCGCCTAGGCAACTTGGTGAGACCTCATCTCTATAAATCAAAAACTAGCTGGGCGTGGTAGCGCGCGCCTGTAGTTCCAGCTACTTGGAAGGCTGAGGCGGAAGGATCGCCAGAGCCCAGCAGGTCGAGGCCGCAGTGGCCAGGAGCGGCCACTGCACTCCAGTCTGGGTGACTGAGTGAGACTCCAACTGAAAAAAAAAAAAAAAAAAGATGTTATATACTAATAGTAGGGTAAGCTATGGCCAGAGTGCACACACTTACACATACAACTGCTCTCAGAAACATTCGTTACTAATTAATTAAAAAGATATTGGTTGAGCACATGATATATGCAACCAATTCTGTTAGAGATTATAGACACAAGGATTTATGGGAAGTCCAGGCCTTGTCCTCAAGAGATAAGTGAAAACAAATCATAATAAAATTCAGTAAGTGCTATCTCATAGGCAACCTCAAAATGGTAAGGGAGCACTCAAGTAGCAAGATTAATTCTGTTTGAAAGGAAAGGTCCGGGTAAGTCCACTTTGACTGTCACACAAAGGCTTGAAGAACGTTCCAGAGACTGGAAATAACTTGGCATGTACTGAGTATTTAAATGGGTTTGGTCCTGGAGTAAAACACAATGATAGAACAGGAATGTCTTCTTTGAATACCACAGTCTAGTGAGACCCCCTCCCCTCTACTTCCAGCAAAAAGAGTTTTCTAATCTCCTCTCAGTAAAAATTAACTGAAGGGTCTTGGTTAATAAGTCGGCAAATCATCTGCTGTGGACGACTTCTCTTAGTTTCATGCGAGTAAAAGGTAGAACTTCAATTCACGCTGTGACAAGTTCTATGGAAATATACTTGGATAATACTCAGTGAATCAGAGAAGAGCAGAAAAGATGAGAGTCATATGCAGCCACTCATAAAACCCTAATAAGAAGCCAGTACAGTCATCAGACTTTTAATTAAAGCTTTGAAAGTAGTTCTACCTTTATAATACGCTGGAATCCTCTGAACTTCTTATTACACTGCACTTTTTCAGTGAATTGCTACAGTAACTCTGAGCACTGAACAAGATTTATAATATCACAGATTGGATGATGGATAATGGTGGAAGCAAAGGATAATAAATAATTATTGGTACCATCTGGACTCTTTGAAAAACATCCTTTTAAAGGATGCGTTTCAGAGTCCTACAAAAATAGAATTTGTGCAAAAAACACAAAAATGTTAAATTTAAATGAGATGGGAGCAAAGATTCTAATTAAGAATTCGCAGGGGGAATAGAGATCTAATTTAGAAGCAATTGACACAAAATTATTCATAAAACAGGATGGTTTTTCAGATTAGCATCAACATTGATGAAGTTCTCTATTAATCTCTTCATGTCCAAGAGAGCAAACGCCATACAATCTAAGCTATGGGGTCACTCTGATAGTTTTTCCAATTTTCAGCTGAGAAATCGGGTTACTATTGACATTGGTGTGCATTAAATTCAATGTGAAAAATACAGTGATTGTATATGCATGCAAGCTGTTTATTCTATTCACGTCTTTCTGCATCAATGGAGAGTAAGTTAATCATAGAAAAATGTTAGTGGATGGCTTTGTAAAGATAATAGATTTGATGATCCTTCTAAACCTATAACAGCATTTTTTTTCTTGGCTTCTGGCTCTTTTCTGAGAAAAAAAGGATAACAGCCCAGGATATTTACACATATTTCCATTGGTGTTTCTCATAGAAGAAGCTTATGGGAGAAATCCCAAGAAAAGAGTTTCAAGGGAGCTAGTCACAGCAAGTACACGTAAATATTTGCCAAGTGCCTGCCAAATACAACGCACACATTTTCACATAGCACTTTGCATACACCCTATTTTATTTGACCCACCACACGTGCTCAGAGAGGATGTTCCTTCCATGTACCAGCTAAGGAATCTGACTTGCCCAAACTCAGATCTGTCTATAATCCTTCTACAGTATCATACATGAATGAAAAGCTAGAGAAGCAGTTAAGTGGAATCACTGGGAATGGTGGATGCAGAACAGATCCTGGAAGCTGGAGAGAGGCAGATCAACCTGGAACTGTCAGGACATCTTATGCTGCGTGGATAAAGGTAAGATTCAGGGAGACTGATGCTTCCTAGAGGTGCTGACAGTCTCCCAGTAGCGTGACCTCAAAGTAGGAGGGCCATGCTGAACAACTGTCAGATAAAGTGTGCCCCACTCTCCCCTGGCAGTTTCTCTCAACTGCCAATCTCACCCCCCTCCCCCGGCAGTTTCCTACTACTGCCAATCCCTTCTTATAGTGTTATGATAATTGTTCAAGGTCCGCTTATGAGTCAGAGCATATGGTACTCTGTTCTTCGTTTCTGTGATAGATCGCCGAGTATGATAAACTCTAAATCTATCCAAGTTGCTGCAAGGTCCATATGTTCGTCCTTCTTTATGGCTGCATATATACCACATTGTTTTATGTGCATATGTACCACATTGTTTTATCCAGTCCAGCTTTGATGGGCAGCATGGTTGGTTCCATGTTTTTGCTATTATGAATAGAACTGCAACAAACATAAAACCTCAAACTATAAGAATCTTAGAAAATGCAGAAGACACCCTTATGGAAATTGGAACTGGCAACCAATTCCTATTCAGAACCCTAAATGCCCATACCTTAAGAAATAAGATAGACAAGTGGGACCTCATCAAACTACTGAGCTTCTGCAAAGCAAAAGAAACCATCAAGAGAGCAGAGAGACAGCCCACAGAATGGGAAAAAATATTTGCCCACTGTATATCTGACAAAGGCCAAACAACTGTCATTATTACACGTTGACAAATGTGTTACCTAATACACCTTTATTGTACTTCTCTGAGTAAATACTCCATTGCAGTAACTCACATAGAAGACATCAACACCTGAATAAGCAGAGTACTTTCACTTTTTGTTGTGCTAAAATGACTTGCTGTTTTGCTAGCCATTGATTACGTTGTTATTACCACGTGTTTCAGACCAACAACTTATTTGTTCATGCTAACATACCAAACATTTATTTCATTCACAGGTCACCTGACATCCTTGAGTGTGAACTGAAGTTATGTTTGTCATCAATAAGAAAGGAGAGATGAGGAAATTAGTAGAACCGCCAGTCAGCTGGAAGACTGAGATAGGTGTGTTTCACCTAGAATATGGACAAACTCAAGATACACCTTGCTCTGAATTTCTGCAACTCATTTACATGCAGACACATCTCAAGTGGGGTGGGGAAGTGTTGATGGGTTGTGCCTGCCGCCCAGATTCTCACCAGAAGTTTAGGCAACTGCTTCCTGAACATTATCTTGTAATGTCCAATACAAATCACAATCCCAGTGCGCTAAAAACGGAACTTGTTTTTTGCCCTCCCTTCCTAGTCCCTCCCCCTCTCCTCCCCCCCCGCCCCCGAAGCCTGCAACCCCAACCTTCTGTTCATTTCATGCCCACCCCTTGCTAACCCCAAATATTTCCTGCGTCTGTCTGCTGCTCTTCAACTCCGTGACTGCTCTGGCTTGGCAGTCATCATCTCTTGGTGAAGTTTTTAATAATCTTATAATATTTTTTTCCCACATGAAGTGTTCTTTTAAAATGTTTGATTAGATGGATGATTAGATCATTCTCAAGCTTAACCCCTCTTCTACAGCTTTCTGATACCGCTAATATAAAGGAACAAGAAGAAAAAATCCTTGCTAACATTGTACCTATGTCTTGCAAATCACTCCAGTCATTCAGAACATCTTTCAGCTCCTTGCCCCAAACTGTCTGGCCCCAGGCTCTCACCCCTCTGTCTATTCTTAACAACTTCATTCCCACAGCTTGCTGGGCTGACCTTCCCTTTCCATCTGAACCGAAATACCGCTTTCTTCAAGAGGTTTTCCCTAGCCGACATTCTTCCCCCTCCTTACCGTCATCAGATTTTCTTACATATTGCTAACTAAGCACCTAGCCTTTCTATATCTTAGCAACAATCCCATTGTTACACATGTTGTAATTCTTTGACTTTTCCATGAGGATATTAAGTTCAAGAAGGGGAAGGACCATGACTGGATTAATCAATCCCTCTTCTACATCCTATCTCTAATAGAACGTCTAATACGCAGTTGATGTTTAATTAATATTTGCTGAATAATTCAATGAATAGGTCTTGCCCAGCAAGCAAGACATAGAGGAACCTCATCACATCAACTTCATTATTTGGCTCCACCTGCCTCCAGAATTAGGTTTCAACTTCCTGGCATGAACCACAAGCCCCTTTTAATTTGAGTCCAACACTTGGGCATCACCTCCCTTGATCTTCTCCTGTCACGTAACCTCACTGGTCTGTTCACAATTCCCTGGACAATGTTTCCTCTTGGTTTCACACTTTTGTCCCTGCCTCCTAGGGTCGACATGTCCCTTCTTGTCTTTCAACCTTCCCAATCTCCCCCGCTTTCATTGTATCGTGCAGTGGCCATTGCTCCCCTGGAGCTTCTCTCCTAACTAAGCCCCTAAGGAAGCCATAATCTTGCGTCATCACCATAGACCTCCCACACACCACCGAAACCGCGTTTCTAACTCTCTCTGGTGGCCTGTTGGCTGACGCCTCTTGTTGGCCAGACTCCTGGGAAAGGAATGATGCTCTCTCTCGGAGGTGCTTCTGCAACCCCAGCATTCAGTGGATGGCAGAAAGGCCACACTTGGCATTAAGGATTCTTCACTAGAGCTCTTGTTCTCTTTTTTTTTTTTTTTTTT
>CAUYQG010178583.1:0-32982 GCA_963574415.1 Tarsius wallacei | reverse complement strand
GGTCAGTCAGTTTTCCCAGCGCCATTTACTGAATAGTTTCTCCTCTCCCCAGTGGTGGGTGGTGGAGGCTTTGTCGAAGATGAATTGGTTGAGAAATTGGGGTTTTGCTTCTGGAATCTCAATTTGATTCCATTGGTCTATTTGCCTGTTCTTGTACCAATACCAAGCTGTTTTGACATGTATGTTTATCGCAGCATTGTTCACAATAGCAAGATCATGGAACCAACCTTGCTGTCCATCCAAAGAGGACTGGATTTAAAAAAATGTGGTACATATACACGATGGAATACTACATAGCCATAAAAAAGAACAAAATCATGAATTTCACAGCAACCTGGATGGAATTGGAGTTTAGAATACTGAGTGATCTCTCACAGAAACAAAGATCTGAGTATCACATGTTCTCACTCATAAGTGGACCTTGAACATTTATTGTAATACTATAAGAAAAGGATTGACAGTGGCAGGAAACTATGCGGGGGGGCAGGGAGGGGAAGGGAGGGGGGATTAACGGTAGTCAATATCTTTCTGGGGACGGGGGGACACCCCTTATCAACAAGGGTGCCGGAATGATGCATATTTGTATACCTAACCCTTAACTGTACCCCACAATTTTAAAATAAAAAATATGTTAAAAAAAAGAAGAATGGAACTTATCAGATATCTCATTTTTCACAGACTTGGAAGTTTGTGTTTATATACCTCTATCAGTAATTAACAATCTTTTATAATTTTTCATAGTATTTCAAAACATAATTTGCCCATTCGTCATCAATTATAATTATATACATTTTCATTTTAAATTATTTTGAGTATCATAAATATTTTGGATTTGAATCTTATTATATTATCAAAATTCTTAATGTGAAATGTGTCTGATGAAGAACTCATTGCAGAACAGAAGAATGACAGCTCTGCTAGGTTCTAGCTTGTATACTTGTGTTATTAAAGTTATCTGTAACATGTAGGATTTTTTTAAAGGACATTTTTAGCCGCTTGTCTACTCTGTGAGATTAATTGAATCTAAGCTAGAAAGGCAGCCTATCTGTAATCCTACATATGTAGGCATATGTAAAAGATAGTTTCACAGGATATTCTGGAAAAGAATGAATCAATGAAAGAGACTCGGTCAACACTTTGAGAGTGTGACTCTCCATCAGATACTAATATGCTATACTTGACACAGGGCTATTGGGATAAAATGAAGGAGCACGTGTCAATATTTTAATTAAATATTAGAAAAATCGGCTTTATGTTTATCTGTGTCATTATTATTATTATTTTGGAGCAAGTCATGGGACTTTATTTTGGAGTGCCAGCAAACCCGAGAAGCTAGTGAGCTAACTAAAGACCCATTTTAAGTTGTGTGTGCTTTATTTGGCTTTTATCCAGGCAGAGGAGAAAAGGACGGGGACGAGATCGAGATGGCCAAGGGCTGCAGACAGCCAGGAAAAGTTGTGAGATCTCTTTGTCCTTGGTTCATGGCCTTGTTAAATCTTTAACAAGACCATAGTGTATGTATTCCCCTTCTACCCAGAGTTAGTCTTAACAGCTGCATACTTCTTCTTCCTATGGTCTCTTTCCAGTATTTCAAAATTATTCTAGCCTATATGCAAGCGTGAAGAGGACCAGAAGGCTCCCGCCTGGCCTCCTTAATCTATTCACTGTCATGCAATCTGTGCAGTCACGCCAGGCTCAAAAGGGCCCTGTGCTTATGTTGTCTGTTGTCACAATCCTGAAGTTGTTAATTTACAAACAGTTGTCCTCACATTTCCATTTTGCACCGGGCCTGGGCACTTGAAATGTGGCTAGTCCGAAATAAGATGTACTACAAGTATAAATGCACAACAGACTGTAAAGTCTCATTTTTAATTGAAGACATTTCATTAATCTACATATCAATTACTTGTGAAAATGATATTTTGGATAAGCACATTCAGTGAAGTATGTTAAAATTAATTTTACCTGCTCTTTTTTATTTTTTCATGTGACTCCTAAAAAATTTAAAAATTGTGCATGTGGCTCATATTATATTTCTTTTGGAAAGCATTGTTATGAAAGTTTTTGAGTATTAGAAATAACAGTTTTTTTTTTTTGAGTAGTAGTCTCACTCTGTCACACAGGCTGGAGGGCGGTGATGCGCTCCCGGCCACCGCAGCCTCGACCTGCTGGGCTCAGGCGATCCTTCCACCTCAGCCTTCCAAGTAGCTGGAACTACAGGCGTGCGCTACCACGCCCGGCTAATTTTTTGATTTATTGTAGAGATGGGGGTCTCCCTAAGTTGTCCAGGATGGTCTCGAACCCGTGAGCTCAGGCAATCCTCTCACCTCAGCCTCCAAAGGTGCTGGGATTATAGGCGTGAGCCACTGTGCCCGGCCAGAAATAACAATTTTAAAAGGAGCAGCTATCTGGATGCTTGGCTCATGACTATTATTCCAGCATTTTGGAAAGCAGAGGTGAGAGAATTGCCTAAGCCTAGGGTTCGAGACCAGCCTAGGTAAATTGGCGAGACCTTGTCTCTACAATAAATCAATAAGTTAGCTGGGCATCATGGTGTGTGCCTATAGAACAGTGTTCAAAACACATTCATTTAGAGCTAACGTCTTTCCTATCACACTGCTTTTAAGAGTCATTGAAAGCACTCAGGATGAAGATACCAGAGTCTATCCATTGCATATTGCATAACTAAAGAAGTCTGCTCAAGTGAGACCTTAAATTTATGTATGCTTTTTGTCCTTATTTATACTTCAGACTAGAGCATTGGGTAATTTATTCACTAAAGCGAATTACTTCTTAAAGTGGTGTGATTGACAAAAAGAAGTCTGGCCAAGGGTGCTGAAATATCATAGTTTGCAACAATACGATCACCTGCAGTCAAAGTTTGTAAGGTCACCGCCCTCCTTGATGACTTCTTTTTTCCTTTCTCTGAGGTGTCTTTACAGTTTACTTAAGTAAAGCTGGACAAACAACTAAAGCTGTAGAAATAGCTCGGCTAGTAAGCAACTGAATTAGTTCTACTGCAGCAACTGGCAGAAGTTTGAGCTTTTTCTCTCCTGTAGAAGGGACTATAATTCAGCATCCCTCAACCCCTGTGGTTAGGTTGCAGTTCTTTAACTGCCAAGGTCTTGAATTTGAACTACGCTGGGTTAGTCAAGTAGTTCGATATGGGTGAAATAGGATAAGGTAAGTAGCAGTATTTTCTGGGTGATAAGGGGGCAGAGTGGGTTTTTGGGGGAGAAAGACCGAGCATATTTTTTTTATTTTATTTCTTGGAGTTGGACTCTCATTCTGTCACCCAGACTGGAGTGCAGTGGCACGATCATAGCTTCCTCAACCTTGACCTGCTCGGCTCAGTCAATCCTCTAACCTCAAACTGACTTTATTTTCATATGAACTAAATATAAATTGAGTTTGTTTTATTTTCCTTTGAACTCTGACAACTTACTTGTGGGTTCTTTAATGTTTGTGGATCACACTTAGAAATAAGATGATTACATTTCTTGCAGTTAAGCAGATTGGGTGTTAAAAGTATTACTGTTGAATGTTGCAGGGTAATTTAGCCTTACAGGCTGAGAAAGTTTGAGTAAATTAGCCTAAAAGCACTGGCTTTAAATTCTACTCTTATTTATGATAAGTCTAATGAACTCAATATTTGTACTACTTGTAAAGTTAATTATCTGAACTTCTCTAAATATTGCCTCGTTTGTAAGTGTTATGATCATTTTATTTCCTAGAAACATAAAGATATATGTAAAAAGCTAAGATTAAAAGGAAAGGAAGAGCTTTATTAGTAGCTAGAGGAAGATATGTGGCCAAATAAGGTTTGGTTATATAGTTGCTTTAAAAGGAACAAACGGTATAGGCAAGCTTCCCTTGCCTGGACCGTTTTGGCATGTCTCACTTTCCTTCCTCTCTTCTTTTTCTAATAAACTATAAAATTTAAACAAAAAACAAACACACAAAGAAGAACAAGCCAGCAATATGTAAAAATTGTGAAGAAACCATTTTTAATTCAACGAAACATTTGAAAAGCTTTAAAAATATTTCCCACTGCGCCTTAAACTTTTTATACTTGAATCCCATTTGAAGTAAAAATTATCAACCATAATCAGCAAAATAAAATAATTTTCTTTAAATTGTGGCTGGATCAGGTAGAACACAGTTATCTTTTGAGTCTTTATAGAATAGAGTACATATATTGTATGGTTATTTCCATGCAGTTATTCTAATAAGTATGAGTTAGCTGGGGGAACAATGGAGAACTATTTGAAAGGGGATTGGAACAGAAATCCAGATACACGTGACTGGTATTGATATAAAGGATACAAAGCATTTCATGGAAATGTCAGAATGGGGATGAGGAAACTTCAGTAACAACTTGGAGTAGTATACAAAGTAGAAATGCAGTCTCTCTATAGTGACGGTGCATTCAAATGTAATCAAATATAAAAGAGAAGTTTCCTTTCTTAAAATACCTGCTAGCTGGGCATGGTGCCTGCCGCATGTCTGTAGTTCCAGCTACTTGGAAGGCTGAGGCGGAAAGATCGCCGGAGCCCAGCAAGTAGAAGCTGTGGTGGCTATGAGCGTGCCACTGCACTCCAGTCTGGGTGGCAGAGTGAGACTTCAACTTAAAAAAAAAAGACATTCTGTATATGAGAGTTTCTCAGAGGACATTCCAGATTGCAGTTGCACATTTTTCTAGATTATATAAGTATTGATGCCTAATTATTCAGTGAAGCATGAGTGAGGGAAGAAAGTCAACATCGTAAAGTTGATGTCTACTTAGTGACTCTACAAGAGAATAATAAATTTGAAACAATTTGCCTCAGAAAATTATGACATATCTAAAAAATTCAAACGGAAAAACAACAGAAAACAGTTCCAGTTGTTTTTCTCTTACAGCGAAAAGGGAGTGGGATATTTTATTTCCCTCAGCCATTATAATAAGTGATAAGCAAATTTATTTCAGTATTTCAGATTTAAAAATGCTTATCAACTATTTATCTTGCAACACTATTGCGAGTTCCATTAGTGTATCACTATTGATCAGTGATTTGAGCATTGCTTCTTGTACTTACATACACCTAAAGTTGTAATTGTTGTCTCTGCTTAACTTATGAAAAATGTCCATATTTAAACCAGTGAAGTAAACACCAGATTTTTCAGGAGAAATCCTTTTAACACTCAGGCAGTATGGTTACACACTATTTAAGAAAGAACACTTCAAGTCATGTGAATGTATATAAATTACTAATTGCACCAGATGCTCTGAAGATTACTAAATATCCCTAATTATTTAAATGCTTTTTAAAAACATCCAGTTGACTTTCCCCCTAAGAGGGATAGAGATGAGAGTAATAATACATTAGCTTTATCTGATAAGACTATTTTCTCTATGTGAGTCTGGTACCAAAAATAATATGACTTAAAGGGAGACACAGTTGTCCAGTATTCAACTAGATACGAAATTCTAATGCACATTCTTATTTCTCTAAACAAATGAAATTTATGAATTATGTTAGAGGGTTTTTGAAAAAAACACACACTAATTCAATATTAGTGGGAAAGCATACAAAATAACAGTATTTTCTTGGACATTGCTTATATCTTTTGTGCTGTTTTGTTTGTTTGTTTGTTTTTGAGTTGGAGTCTCACTCCGTCGCCCAGACTGGAGTGCAGTGGCCGCTCCCGCTGCCTCGACCTGCTGGGCTCCGGCGATCCTTCCACCTCAGCCTTCCAAGCAGCTGGAACTACAGGCGCGCACTACCACGCCCGGCTGATTTTTTGATTTATTGTAGAGATGAGGGCTCGCCAAGTTGCCGGGGCGGGTCTCGAACCCGCGGGCTCGGGCAATCCACTCAGCTCAACCTCCCAAGGCGCGGGATTACAGGCTGAGCCACCGAGCCGGCTTGTGCTGTTAATTAAATATTTTATTGAACCAGTATTGTGTGTCCATCCCCATGCTGAATTCAGTGATAAACCAGTATGTCTACACAGGAGAGTTTAAAGTTAAATGACAGATATAAATGGCACATGCTAATACAGTAAGACAAAAACATTTTTTAAAAACCGTGAAATGTTGCCGCGCTCAGTGGCTCAGCCTGTCATCCCCTGCTTTGGGAGGCTGAGGAGAGTGAATTGCCTGAGCCCGCGGGTTCGAGACCCACCTGGGCAACTTGGCGAGACCTCATCTCTACAATAAATCAAAAAATCAGCCCGGCGTGGTGGCGCGCGCCTGTAGTTCCAGCTACTCGGAAGGCTGAGGCGGAAGGATTGCCGGAGCCCAGCAGGTCGAGGCTGCAGTGGCCAGAAGCAGCCACTGCACTCCAGTCTGGGCGACAGAGTGAGAGACTCCAACTCAAAAACAAAACCACCACCACCAAAAAAACCGTGAAATGTCATTGGAGAACACTATTATTTCTGGACTGATCAATTTTTCTCCATAAAACTGTATTTTATTTTCTTTAATATGAATATGGATTGGTTGTAACTTATATATACTCAGGAGAAGGTCTATAATGATGGAAACATTTGTTACATTATCTCTACTTTGTGCATTTCTCCGATACTTACAATCAATTTGCCCATGTTGTTCTTTGACGTTTTCTTTGTGCAAGATGGTTTATTTGCATCTTCTTAGGTAACACTTGTCTTCTTCAGATATTGACTTTGCATTTGCAATATTTTTCTTGTGTTCCTCTACACATAATTTTACATAATTTATGTGTAGAATTTTACATAATTCTACATATAAACTGTCCCGTTTTGCCCCCTTTCCTCTGGAATTGTTCCAAGTTTTCTCTTCATCTTTGGTTGTCAGAAGTTTCAATATAATATTCCACAGGTGTAAATTTGTTGGTATTTATCCAGCTTGGTGTTTTCTGACCTTCCTAGATCAGTGGTTTGGTATCTGTCATTAGTTTTAGAACATTCTTATTACTATTTCTAATGTTTTTTCTGTTCCTTTTTCTTTCTTTTTTCTTGGCATTCCTTTTATATGTATGCTGTCCCTTTGCGGTTTTTTTTTTTTTTACAGTTCCTGGATATTCTGATCTTTTTTAAAAGTTCTTTTATTTTTTGTTTTCAGTGTGCTAAATTTATATGGATGCCTTCAAACTCACTAATACTTTTCTTGGGGTATCTACTTTACTGATAAGCCAATTTAAGTATTCTTCAATTTTTAAAACTTGCTTTTATTTCTTGCATTTTATATTGATTTTTTGTAGAGATTTTATCCCTTCTTAGATCACCCATATCTTTTTGCATATTCACTTTTTCCATTAGAGCACTTAGCATATTAATCATAGTTATTTTAAATTATTTGTCCAATCATTTCTTAATCTCTGTAATATCTGGCTTTGGTTCTGATGCTTGCTTTTTCTCTTCAGACTATTTCCTGCCATTTAACATGCCTTGTAATTTTTTTTTGGCTGAAAGCTGAACATAATATATCAAGCAACGAGGAATGAAACAAATAGGCCTTTAGTTGGGAGATTTTACCTTTACCTGACTGAGAGTTAGAGTGTGTGTACTATTTCATGTAGCTGTGGTGTCAGAAACGAATGCTTCTTTTACTCTTATTGCTTATGTCTCTTCTATTGTCTTTGGCTTAACCTGAATACCTTTTCTCAATAGAGTTTGAGGTTTACAAGTCTTTCAGCAGTAATTCCCTATTATACAGGAACCCTACTGATGCAGTGGTGAAGTGTGGGGAAGAGGAAGCATTCTATAGTCCTATGATTGATTAGGTCTCAATTTCTACATTAAATGCTAACGTGAGCAAGGATTGGGTATTTCTCTTTCCCCAGGTTGGCTAAATAAACATCGGTGAAAAGAATTCTTTGGCAAAACGCTTTCCTTAAGGAGGATTGAGCACTCCAGTTGTATTTTAAAGTGTTTATATATTCCTTCCTCCTGCCAGAAGGATTTTTTTCTTCTTATTTTTATCCTGAGTATCTGGTGGGACTCTTAGAGGTAACACTTATGAGATATAAGCCACCTTAAGGTTGGGAACTCCTGGAGATTTTAATACTCAAGTTACTTTTATTAGTTTGCTCAGGTTTCAGTAATAAAATACCACCGATGGGGTGGTATTCAATACTTTATTTTAATGTTTGTTCTCAAGAATACTATATACCCATTTTATATTATATATAAAACCAGACTGTAGGCAAATATAATACTTATATTTAGAGGTATTCAATCATCCATATGATAAGATCAGAACCAATCTTTTTAATTTTAAAATATTTAATATTTTTAATATATAAAAATAGACACATGAAATTTTATATGGTGAAAACAAGCCAACAGAAACCTAGGACTTAAAATAAAGAAATATGGACATAGTTGCTGACTTACCCATGAATATGGCATGCCATAAAGAGGTAAATCTGAAATGATATTTGGCACTATCTGAATTGGAGAATTAATTTCTTACAATAGCAAAGTACAAATATGTTATTCAGAACAATCCCCATTTTCTTTGTTCTGTTATTTGTCTATATTATTTTTATATCTCAAATGTTTCCACATGGTACTCTTTTTGAATAAATATTGAACAGTGGCATAGATAAACATGGCTTGCAAGGTTTGACTAAGGAGAGTTATAAATACATTTGAAGATTAAAGCTGAAATAATGTAATTTTCTGCATATATTTTAGAATGAAACATTATAGAAAAGGAATATAAAGGATGTATACCTTGAACTACCTAATTTAGTAATAATTTTTTAGTAAAAATTAATCATATAAGAAGGAGAAAGGTGATATACTTGAGAAATCAAATATAAACAAGCTAAAGTAATTTATAATCAGGGCTAAGAATGACAGTGAAATGAAAATACATTGAATTTTACTGGTTTTCACCACAAACATATCAACACATTTTTAAATATCCCATTTAATCAAGATGATTTCTTTTCTTTTTGATTTGGAGTCTCACTCTGTCGCCCAAGCTGCAGTGCAGTGGCACAGTTATGGCCACCACAACCTCGACCTGCTACACTTGGGCAATCCTTCCACCTCAGCCTTCCAGGTAATTGCTTACAATCTGAGAAGTTTAGTAACCCTCAATGTTTTAAAGGGTGATTATATTTCTTTTTGTAATGAATGCACGCAGTTTTATTTTCTGCACAGTAACTATTAACTGGTTACTTTGAGTTTTCCCAAGAGATATACACTCCTCTTGCCAACAAATTCCGTTTTTAAATCTGCAAGTTTAAGAACCAAACCCTGGGCTTTGATAAATACATGAAGATAAAATCACACCATGAAGCACTTTTAGAAAGATCATCCAGAATTTTTCATTTTGTGGGGTGTGTGTGTATGTGTGTGTGTGCACGTGTGTGTGCGTGTGCATGTGTCTTTGTGGAGAGAGAGAGAAGGGAAACAAAGAGAAGGAAGACCAGGTTGCCATCACTCTGCTCATGAATTGGGCATGTTTGGAAGGAACATAGGTAAAAAATAGAAGTGGTGGTGCCATCAGATTGGTGAGACTCCAGGTCAAGTAGCGTAGCATGATCACATGACTGGGAACTGCTAGACTCCAAAACTTTTGAGACCTTGAACGTGATCAGTTGCTGAAACTGATAGATTGACTTTGGATTGGGCTGTTCGACTGGGAAAGTTTTAAATACTAAATAAATCGCTATTTTCTCTACTGATGTTCTAGATTCTGTAGTAGGCACTGGAGATAAAGTTATTGAGAAACTATGCTAAAACCCTACTTTCATTGTGGAAGACCCTGTTACAGATGGAAGTTTTCATCTCTTATGGGCTCTTTGTAGCCCAGCCAGGCCCGTTCTTCCTTAAAATACCCATAAAAGCATCATTCTCTTTTTTCAGAATTTTCACAAATTAGCTTTTTCTTTCCATTTCTTATTTCCTACTTCCCTTACCTTCTTCCTTTGTGACTCGAGATTTGTGTTTCTGACCTACTACATGATATACATTGTATTAGATTCTGAGGTAGAGAAACGAGGCGACAGTCTCTGCCTTCCAGAAGCTCCTATTCCAACAGTCAACTACTAAGGGTAATAGACTAATTCACTTGAATGTTCCAAAGATGAATGATAGCTTATCTTATAAATTCTTCTAGTTGTGGTTGAACTTAAGAAAATACCATCCTACAACGAGAAGTGAAGCAATTTTGTGACAAAGAGCAAAATATGCAGCATGAGAAAATATTGGATCATGAAGGCCAGGAATGTGGAAAGCGTGAGTGTATTTGTTGGAAGAAGGCACAACACTTAACAGTTTTCTAATTGTCTAGTCTTTCTAATCTCTAAGTAATGGGATTTGAGTCCCAATAAAGCTGACAACCAGTGGCTTATAAAAGTGGAAACTAAGTTGTGTAGTTGATTATTCATTTAACAAAACTTTTAATTTAGGAACTTAATGTGGGTCTGACATTATTCTTCACTGGAAACTTCTTGTTGTCAAACGGATCTATGTAAAAATAATTGAAGAGCACATATATTTGGCTTATAGATAGTAAGAAATTTCAGGAATTCGTTTGGGAAGAGTGAAAAAAAAAAAACCCCAGAAAATTTTATTTATGTCTTAGGTCAGTTTCCCTTGAAGAGCAACTGGAGAGCAAATCTTGTTCAAGTTATTTATTTAGGAAGTGTTCTCAAGAAAGCAAACCTGGACAGAATAGGATTAAAAAGTCCTGTTCTATAATGTGAGCCTGAGAGAGAATGTCATGGAATCGAACCAAATTTTAGGATAGAAATTTAGGTTACCATAATTCAAACAGAGTCTCTGAAAAGGCTAACTTTGAGAAAGGGTTATTAACTTTTGACTGACTTGTCGATCTCATACTATGTTTAAAGTACAAGTTTTTAGTATGCACACAGTTTTCTCATGAATAGAGTTTTGTCATGAATAGGATTTTTATCCTTTTAGACTCTGTACTTTATATATAATTTTTGAAACATAGCTGTATACAAATCTTACCTATGCACCAGTACCTTCCTTACCCATGGAATGTCATTGTTTTGTTTCTTTACTCTACCTTTGTGGTCAACGACTTGTCTTCTGTCCTTTGTTTAGGGGTGATGAAGAAAATCATAATTCTTTATTGTTTCTTTCTTCAGTTTTTCCAGTGTATTTAACATAAAAACCATACGAATGGTAATTTTTATTGGAAGCTGTAAGAAAGTAAAAGACAACCGAAATGAACAAAAGAAAAATAAATACAATAAAAACAACTCATGCTGAAAATTAGATTGTAGGAATCCACAGTCCAAGGTAAAAGAAAAAAAAGTTAAGACTTTCCTGTAAGATTGCATTTTATCTCTAAATTTCAAGCCTTTCTTGCTCATTTAAAGGCTTGCCCTTTTTCCTTCCCCCCCATAAGAAACCATTCTTCAAGCTGTCCCCATCTGCTAGTTCCTTATAGTTCTTATCATAGGTTCCATCACTCTGTTTAGACAGAGAATTCCACAGAATTCTCTGTAGAAGCACATTTCCAAAATTCTCTGCAACAAGACAGTCGAAGAAGGGATCCAGGTTGGCATTTCAAGTCACACTGGCTCTCTTCTCCACTACTCTGAGAGAGGGTCATCCCACTTCTCTGGCTTCCAGCAGGTAAGTTGTGGAGGAAATGCATATATATACACACACTATTCTAAGTACCATTGCTAATTCTCAGTCACAGGGCAGTTTACACACATATAAAAGGAAATTTAAAAAAATCTAAATATTTTTTATTATGAAAATTTTCAAATGCGTTCAAAAGTACAAAGAAAAGAATAAGGATGCCCTATTTAGTTATCACCCAGCTTTATTTTATTCTATTTTTAGATCCAAGGAGTAGGTGTGCAGGCTTGTTACCTAGGTATATTGCGTAATAGAGAGATTTGGGCTTCTTTTGAGCCCACGCCACAAGTGGAGAGCAGGGTCCCAGGGGTGGTTTTTCATCTCTTAGCTCCTTCCTTCCCTTTCTCCTTTGGCCATCACCAGTATCTCTTGTTCCCATTCTTATGCCCGGGTGTATGCAGTGTTTAGCTCTTACTTGTGAGTAAGAACATCCTGCATTCCGTTTCGCGCTTCTATGAAAATTCACTTAGAATGGCAATCTTTGGCTACATCTGTGTTGCTATAAAGAGCAAGATTTCATTCTTTTATGTGCCTGCATGGTATTCCATAATGCATATGTGACACATTTTCTCTATCCGGTCCACCATTGATGTGCACTTGGGTTGGTTGTACGCTTTTGCTGCTGTGGATAGTGTTTGGATACAATATGAATGCAGGTTTAATTTTGGTAGGGCAATTTATGTTCCTTTGGGTAGATATATCAAGAAGTAGGATTGCTGGGTCAGTGATTTTCACAGAGTTTTAACTAACTTACATTTCCACCAACAGCGTGTGAGTGTTCCCTTTTCTCTGCAAACTCATAACATCTGTTGTTTTTTGACTTTTAAATAGTGGCGGGTCTGGCTGGTGTGAGATGACATATCATTGTGGTTTTGATTTGCATTTCTCTGATGATTAGCGTTGTTGAGCTTTTTTCCATATATTTGTTGACCACTGATTTATCTTCCTGTGAAAATTGTTTGTTTATATCCCTTGCCATCTTTTTAATCAGGCTTTTTGTTTTCTTCATGTTCATTTGTTTTAGTTCCTTATATATTCTGAATACTAGTCCTTGTCACATGCATGTTTTACAAATATTTTCTCTCATTCTGTGGTTTGTGTTTTTACTCTCTTGATGATTTCTTTTGCTGCAAAGAGGTTTTTAAACTTAAGGTCTCACTCGTCAGTTTTAGTTTTCACTGCATTTGCTTTTGAGGACTTGGCCATGGATCCATTTCCTAGGTTGATGTCCAGGAGAATGTTTCCTAGGTTTTCTTGTAGGATTTTTATAGTTTGGGGTGTTACATTCAAGTCTTCAACACATTCTGATTAAATTTTGTGTATGGTGAGAGGAAAAGGGTACAGTTTCACCCTTCTGCTTATGGGTAGCCAGTTTTCCCAACACCTTTTGCTGAATCGGGTATCATTTCCTCAATGTTTGCTTTTGTCAACTTTGTCAGCAATGAGTTGGTGGTAGGTCAGTGGTTTTTTTTTTTTTTACCTAGGTTCTTTATTCTGTTCCATTGGTCTTGGTGTCTATTCTTGTACCAGTACAATGATGCTTTGATTACAGTAATAAAGTTTGAAGTCTGGCTATATGATGCCCCTGGTCTGGCTCTTTTTTCTTAGGTTTGTGTTGGCTATTCAGGATCTTCTAATATTCCATATACGTTTAACTGTTTTCTTTTCTAGATCTGTGAAAAATGATATTGGTAGTTTTATAGGGATTGTGTTGTACTTATAGATTGCTTTAGGCAATATAGACCTTTTGACAATACTGATTCTTCCAATCCATGAACATGGGATGTTTTTCCATTTGTTTTTGCCATCGTTGATTTCTTTCTCAGTGTTTTGTAGTTCTTGTTGCAGAGATCTTTCACATCTGTGACGAGATATATTCTAAGATTTTGATGTGTTTGTGTTTATTGTGAATGAGATTTTGTTTTTGATTTTGTTCTTAACCCGTTTGTCAATGGCAAATAGAAATGAAACTGATTTTTGAGCACTGATTTTGTTCTGAGACTTTACTGAAGTCTTTATCAGTGCTAGGAGTTTTGGGTGGACTTTTTCAGGTTTTCTAGAAATAGAATCATATCATCTGTGAAAAGAGATCATTTAACTTCCTCTTTTCTTATTTGGATACCTTCTATTTCTTTCTCTTGCCAGTTGGCTCCGAGATTTCCAAGACTATTCAGACTGTTTTAAATAGGAGTCATGAGAGTGGACATCCTTGACTTGTTCTGATTTCTAGGGGAATTGCTTCCAGTTTTTGCCACTTAAGGATGATGTTGACTGTAGAATTGTCATGGATGTTTCATTATTATGAGGAATGATTCTTCAATGCCTAGATAATTGAAAATTTTTATTAAATGCCTAGATAATTAAGAGTTTTTATCATGAAGAGATGTTGGATTGATTGTATCAAGTGCTTTTTCTGTGTTTATTGAGATAATCATATGGTTTTTGATTTTAATTCTGTTTATGTGGTGGATTACATTTATTGACTTTTGTATGTTGAACCAGACTTATATTGTGGGAATAAAGGTCACCTGGTCATGATGAATGTTCCTTCTGACATGCTGTTGGATGCAGTCTGCTAGTATTTTGTTCAGGATTTTTGTGTCTGTGTTCATCAGAGATATCATCCGGTAGTTTTTTTTGTTGTTGTTGTTGTTATCATGCCTTTTCTATATCTTGGTTCTGGATAATATTGGCTTCATAAAATGAGTTAGAGAGGAGTCTTCTCGATTGCTTGGAATACTTTCAGTAGGATTGACTCTAGATCTTTCTTTTATGTATGGTAGTATTTGGTTGTGAATACATCTAGCCTGGGAATTTTTTGGTAAGTAGACTTTTTATTACTGATTAAACTTCATGTCTTATTATTGGTCTGTCCACAGTTTCCTTTTTTTTTCCTGCTGCAATCTTAAGACGTTGCATGTTTCCGGGATTTTATCCATTTTCTTAGACTTTTTTTTAGCTTACATGCTTACAGATGTTTATAATACTCTCTGATAATTTTTTGTATTTCTTTAGGATCAGTTGTAATATCATCTTTTTCATTTCTGAATGTATTATTCAGATTTTTATTCTCTCTCACCCCCTTTTTTAGTTTATTTGATCAGGGATCTGTCAGTCTTGTATATCTTTTTAAAGGAATCGGTTTTTTGATTCATTGATCTTTTGTGTCATTTCTTGGGTCTCAATTTTGTTTAGTTCTACTCTTACTTTGGTTATTTCTTTTTTCTGTTAGCTTCAATTTTAGTTTGTTCTTGTTTTTCCAGTTTCCTCAGGTGTGTCTTTAGTTTGTTTATTTGAGGTCTCTCTGTTTTCTTGATGTGGGCATATAATGTTATAAACTTGCCTATCAGCTTTAATGGCATCTGTAAATGTGTAAGTTAAAAAAAATCTAAATGTAAGTCAAAAAATGGTTTTGGTATGTTGTGTCTTTATTTTCATTTGTTTCTAGGAATCTTTTTATTTCTGTCTTGATTTTGTTACTTACCTCAAAATTGTTCAGGACCAAGTTGTTTGATTTCTATGTATTTGTGTGTTTTTAAGAGTTCTCATTGGTATTGATATGTATTTTTAATCTGCTGTGGTCCAAGAATACAGTTGGTATAATTTTGATTTTTGGGAATTTATTCAGGTTTGATTATAATCAGAAAGATGGACCATGTTTTTTTAATTCATTTTTCCACTCTGTGCCTGTCAAGTGGTCCATTCAGGCCATTAACATTCAAAATAACTATTGTTATGTGAGGGTTCACTTCTGTCATATAGTTGTTAAGACTTGGTTTTGCATTCTCATCTTTGTGGATGATTAGTACGGTCTTTAAGCTATTTGCTAACGGTGGTTTTGTTTTGGGTGGCATCGTTCGTTTATTTAGATGTCCAGAACTTCCTTAAATATCTCTTATAGGGCTGGTCTGCAATTGACAAATTCCCTTTAGTGCTTGCTTATGTGAGAAGGACTTTATTTCCCCTTTGTTTATGAAGCTTAGCTTGGTGGACTAAGAAACTCTTGGCCGGTATTACTTTTCCTTATTAATATTAAAAGTGGGCTCTCAATCTCTTCCTGCTTGTACGGTTTCTGCTGAGGGTTCGGCTGCTATTCTGATGGGTCTCCCTTGGTAAGTGGTCTGTTCCTTTATTCTAGATGTCTTCAAGATTTTTTCTTTCATGCTGACCTTGGCTAGTCTGATGACTATGTGCCTTGGGGATGCTCATTTTTCATAGTACCACCCAGGAGTTCTCTGAATGTCTTGTTTCTACAAAGTGACCTCTCTAGCAAGGGGGAGTTTTCATGGATAATGTCTTGGAAAGCTCATTCCAGGTTGCTCTCATTTTTCCCTTCTCTCTCAGGAATGCCAATCAAACATAGATTTGATTTCTTTACATAACTTCATACCTTTCAAAGGCTTTGTTCTCTTTTTTAAAATTCTGTTTTCTTTGTTTTCGTCTTACTGGGTTAATTTGAAGGCTCTGTATTCAAGCTCTGAAATTATTTCTTCTGTCTGGTCAAGTCTGCTACTAAGGCTCGCAACTGTTTTTCAAAATTCCTGAAGGAGATTCTTTATTTCCAGAATCTCAGTTTCATTCTATCTTAAGATTATCAAGTCAGCATTAACTTCTTGGATTGTTTCTGTGGCTTCTTTGATTCAGGTATCTAGTTTCTCAGGTATCTCTTGTTGAATCTCTTTGGCAGCCACATTCTGAATTTTATATTTATCATTAGAGACAATTCATTCTGGTTGAAATCCATTTCTCAAGGTCTGGCAAGATACTCTGGAGGTGTTGAAACACTTTGGCTTTGGAGATCTTCAGTGTTCTCACACTGATTTCCTCTCATCTGTTGGGAAGACTCTTTTCTTTCTTTTATATTTTAAAGTCGCTACCTGTAGAATGAGATTTTTGTAATGTTTTCCTTTTCTTCTTTTTTAATAGATATGTCTATGGTGTGTCCTGTGTATGGTCTATTGACTTAATTTAGTGTCCCAATTCCCCATTGCCTTTCTAAACCCTGGGCTGTAGGAGCAGAGGCAATGGCAGCTGCAATTGGGGTGCCTTCCTGTGACCTCTGAAGTTTGTGTCCTCTGGAGATTGCTGAGCCTGCAGTTGCAGTGTTCAGGAAAGGTGGGGTTGCTGTGGGTCCAGAGGGCCCATCTGATAGGGAGCCATGGGGTGGGTGCCTGTAGGGTTGGGTGTCTATGGCGTCTTTCCTGTGGGCATGCAGAAGCAGCCCATCTCTTTGCGTCCTTCCTGACCCACAGGTGGCAGGAATGGAGGTGGTAGCGCTGGCTGGCCACCCTCCAAGGGTCTTCCCTCCTCATTCCCTCTTTGGTCACATGCTGCATGGGTGGAGGAAGCAGTGATGGTGGCGATAGCCCAGCTGTCATGCTGTCAAAGTCTTCAGGACGAGTGGGGCAGCTTTTTATCCCCCACTTGGACAAAGGCCTTTCTTTCCCTCAGTTGCTGGCTGCAGGGCCCCTGCCTGGCAGGGAGTCAAGGAGGTGTTCTGTCTTTTAGTTCCCTCCCTGCCCCATAAGAGGGTCAAACACGGTGATACAGAGGCTGCAGGAGGCAAACGGGCAGACACCTGGGGTCAGACTGTGGCTGTAGCTCCCAGCTGAGCTCGAGGCAGGTGCAGGGAGAGGGCTGCCTCTAGGGTTAGAGAAAAGCCCCAGGTAGTAGACAGCAGAGGGGGAGCACCCATGTGGCAACGTCCACTGCTGCAGAATCTGTCCTGGGCTGATCTTCCTTGGCAGAGTGAGGCATCTGGTGCTGGACTTCACAGGGAGAAGGAGTCCCTTGGGCTTCGTGTGGACTTGAGTGATGCCACAGTTCAGGCTCTGGGCTGCTTCCTGCCTTTGGCCAGATTGGGGAGATGGGCAAAGAAGGTCTGTTCGGTGACTAGGGTTGCAGCGGTCTGTGCGGGGTATGTGAAATTCCAGGGAATTCACCCGGTTACTCATCTTCTCCTTCTGTAGGAAATGCGGGCCTTAGGTGACTGGGACTTGGTATCCTTTGCTCTCAGTGGTCCCAGAGGCAGATATTTTGTAATGAACTTCATTGTGGACTTTCTGGCAATCTCCTGCTTTACTTGCTATTTCAGACACTCTCCATAAGAGAGGTGCTTGTTAGCAGCTTCCAGTCAGTAATCTGTGAATGACTACCAAACACTTTCTTGAATGCATAATCTGCAAAGTTTCCAATGCTCAAATGAAGGATCACAAATATCATTATTCAGTGTAGCAGTTTGCCACTGCCTTTTGTATCCAGGCAAGGGCCTGAACCATTTGCATGCATAAGAAATAAGACCTATAATTTTGCTTTATCGAGTAATTAAACCATCTTTGCCTGGTGGGCATCTTTAATTTTACAATGATTTGGTACAAGATAAAAAACTTACGTTTTTTTTCCCCCTTAAGTATGAGCCAGCCTAACTTCTTTTTCAATTTATTCCATCTCCTCCTCTTCCCCCAGTCGCTGTCTCTCCTCCTTGAATCTGGAAGCCAAAAGGGTTTATGATACCATTGTTCAGTCTCAACATCTGGAGGTAAGGAAAAGGATGTGGTAAAATGTTGGCTTTTTATTTTACTGTAATTGAAGGCATTTTATGTTAATTGACTTGTCTGAACTTTTCCAACAGTTGACGAACAAGACGTTTTCTTTAGTAACGGATATTGGAACAATTATACATTTGATCAGTAATGCCTAAAATACACCGTGGGGTGCCACTTACATGAGATACATATGGATGGTATCTCTTGGAGTTCCCACTATGTATTGCAGTCATGTAATCACTTTTTAAAAACAATCATATAGTTAAAACGTATATTTAAACATAAATATGTGTCACTGGCAAAATACCTGGGGATATTTGTTTGGCATCAACATTTAATTGTCCTCAGGGTTTTACTTCAGCTTCTGTTGTTTATTCTGATTTATTTATCTTCTAAAACTCCAGCTATTTTATAAAACAGTGATCATGGCCTCTATTTTAGCTGCTTTCAATTAAGAAAAAAATGACTGACAGAATGTGCCCAAGCTAAAAAGTTGCTTTGGTGTCCTGAGTCTGCATACTGCCAAAAACACCAGCAGACACAGTCCTCTGAGTAGTCGCAGCACTTGAAAACATCAAGGCTTCAAGGGCAGACAAATCCTTAAGGGCGGATTGTGGCATAAGACACATGCAACAGCATGTATAAGGGTCTGGAGTATTTGGCAGAAGTTGTATTCTATTAATTTTATTGTCATCTTGTAGCCGATTAACTTTTCTAGTCCACTTTTTTTTCATGTGATAAAAGGCAGAGATCACTTTGTAGACTCCAGTGTCGATTTTATCCTGAACTATCTCCAGGGGCACACAGTAGCTATGAGGCTAGAGTGCTGCAATAAGACAGTCAAACAGTGCGTAGGACTTGTAGCAAGAGCTAGTGGCATGTAGAAGAGAGTGGGGTGGAGCTCTTGTTTTTGGAAGCATTAGAATGGAGGAGATGGAACAGAGGAAGGATAGTAGGCACAAAGAAATAAGGTATGCTATAAGAAGTCAGAATTGACTAGATACAGGGACATAAAAACATGGGAACAGAAGAGATCCAGTAAATGAAAAATGAAAATTAAATTCTAGGGTAAAGTTTGAGTAAGAAGAAACACGAAAGAGCCAGTATATAAGGCTGAAATTAATACATTCTAGAACAATTTCAATTTGGAGTTGAATCCTTGAGTCATTATCTTACAGTGACTTCAGATGCAAAAGTGAGAACCAGAGCACATAAACTTTAAATTATGCAACGTTCCACAGAGGACTACTTGTTACTAAAGGCATTCCAGAGTCTCAGTACCAGAGATTCTAAACCAGTAGACCTAGGGCTGGGCCAAGGGATCTTATTTTATTGCATTGTGTAACGTTGTGTATTGAGAGTAGAGAAAGAAAATGGTGGCAACCAACACTGCTGACCATCGCTGGGCTATGAAGGACATTTGGGCAAAGCTGCCGAACTGTTTACCAATCATTATTATCATTTTTATTTTTAGTATTTAATTATGTCTATTAAATAATCTATGTATATGCACAGCTCTGTGATAGACTCTGTGCTTCTTAAAAAGATGTTAACATTATTCTAAGTATGCAAGAATAAAACATTCTGTAAAGGAACAGCAAAAATCAAACAATTTAACATTCTTTGAAGATTTGTTTCATGTATCAGCATAATGTGACTCTGTCAAACATGATCGCTCAATTAGCATATATCACTTTTACTGAGACATCTACAAATAAACCTTACTGTTTCAATAACATTCTTTACCCTGTTCTCAGAAGGCATTACTATTGGGGCATCCACTAAATTACCTCCATGTGTATGAATAGCTTTGCAATGCCTTTATTTGTCTTCATGAAATAGTAATTTGTCAAATTAACACCATGTGAAACAAAATAAGAAATAACCCCACATGGTTTTGGAATTCAATTGTTGCACTTTAGCAATGAATTCATTCTCTAACAATATGGAGAAAAGATGGGTTAAAAATCTTTCTGGGTTCAGGTAATCTCTTTCTTGTACTATAGCTAAAATAGTGAATCATAAAAAGTTGAACTATCATCAAAGACTTAATGAATGCAAAGTCAGTGGTCTCCATCATATCCTTATTTGGTTTGCTGTATGTCTCCTCAAAAAACAAATGAGTTTTGTAGGATGACTGAGTGGATGCCTCCATTGCAACAATTGGGAATGTGTTGTCTTTACCGAAACTAGTCAACACAGCCTTTGGTCCTTGATTTCTGCTGCTGATCTCACTTGCTTCTCAGTACTCAATACTGATGGTAATGTCAATCATACATACCCCATGACAGGGGTAAAACATTTTGTTACAATAAGCTGAGGGTATATTGAACCTATTGACATTCCATAGGACATCCTTATTGTCCACTATAATTATGACTTCATGCTAAATAAATATGGTAAGCAAGAAGTATAAAGATCTGTGAATATGGGGACCAAAGGGAGACCTAAACTTTACCTATACGATGTCCACTTGTACACCTAATCTTGAATTGTATTTCACATCTTAAAAATAATATATATATTATTATATATAATATAATTTATATTTTATAACATATATAAAGATCTGTGAATATCTTAGAAAGCATGCATGTCAACAGGTGAGGCACAAACCACACTAAGATTCAGGCTCCTCAATGTTTGTAAAGATTTTAGAAGTCCAAAGGACTAGAGCATTTAGGATAAGCTTCTAAGGAAGGAGAAAACAAATTACATCCCATATGTAAGACTCTTATTTTTGCAAATAAAGTATTGCTAGAACACAACCAAGCTCACTCATTAATATATGGGATATGACTACTTTCAAGCTACAACAGCAGAGTTGAGTAGTTCTCATGAAGAATATATAGCCCAAAATAATAAAATGTTTGCTATGTGGTACTTTAAGAAGAAAATTTCTGGATCCAGCTTTAAAATAAAGGAAAACTAGTTGCACCTGACACTCCCTACCTCTATGAAAAATCTAAAGCACTTAGAGGACATCGTAAAAATTTATAGGCAGAATAAAACATATTTGGAAATATGGCTGTGATCCATTTGTCAGATAAAACAAAATGAGTCAAATTTTAGGAGAGGCTCAAAACAAGAGTGAGCCCCATAGCAGATCAAGGCTGCAATGCAAACTGCCTTGCCACTTGGGACATAAGACTCATAAGAAGATCCAAAAATCAATTTAGAAGTTTTTCTTCCATTGATAAGGATGTCTTGTGAAGTCCCTGGCAAGCGCTAAGAGAAAAACTCAGAACAGAACCAAAGAGTTTTGGAACAATAAGAACCGCTAGTTATTTCAAAAGTAGCTTTTGCTGTGAGACTGAAGCTAGCAGCACGATGGTCTGGATATTATCTGATCCACCAATTCACAGAAATGAGCAGGTAAAGCTGCAATCCATTTGTTACATGATGGAATAAGAATGTTTGGTATCAGGCCCAAGCAAGTCCAAAGAACTGTGTTTGGTGTAGTCTCAAATCATATCCGAGGTCACAATTGTTCCACCAAACCAACTGATACGTGGGAGGAAGATTTCTAGCTTAGTTTAAAGACGGTATGATAGGTGAGCCAAGAAAGAAATGTGTAGTTTGCTACTACTTTGCCTCTCATATTTCTCATTCTTCTTGAACCTGAGGTATAGCAATACATAGTCTTAACATGAAAATGGAAGAATCATATACAATAAACAGGCCTCACTGTATAAGAATATTCCAATTCCTGACTCTAATATCATGCACTGACTTAGCTGACTAACAGGCTGTAGAACCAGGATCAACATTATGAGACAGGGATATGTAACCACACTCTCAGAATGGAATATTTTTCCCAGGATATGGAATATGAGCTGCCAGTCAATATACAATATACAGTGTTAGGTCTCTAGTAGCTAGAACATATGAATTCAGTGACCAAGGTGTGGAAATAGTATTGACTTCCCTCATTATTAGTCAAACGTCAAGTTTTGTGTTTTCCATCCCCATAATCTTATATTCTGTCAGGTTGAAATTCTTGGCTTCCAATAGAGAATACTATGACTCTGGGCCCAGTATGGCTTCTACTTAACTTGAAATTATGGATACTGCCTGGGAACTTAGGATTTCTTTTGCCGTGTGTATCAGAAAATATAGAAAAGTATATACAGTTCTAATACTGATAAAATATTTATTCTTTAAGAGGAAGCACCAGCAGAATGGCAAAGACTTCCAAAATACATTTCTCAATAAAAGCAAGAAGAACACTGACCACAATTTTCAAAATCCACTTTTGTAGAATTCTGTAAAGTAACCAAAGACTTTTAACAATCTGAGGTCCATAAATTCAGGGAAAGCAGTTGAATAATGGTTAAAAAAAGTGAGCTTTGTAACATTTTAACTTGTTCTATTATGATCCCCCTCTTAGTTTCACGGTAGTCTTGATAAACAGCTGCCTCAGAACCATGGTAAAGTGGAAACTAGCATCCTAGCAGATATTGGATGGGGGAGAATAGGTCCATAGTTTTAATAAGGTTCCTACCCACAGAAAATATTTCTATTCTTGCCTGAGGGCACTCCAGAAAAGTCTCATTCACAAGGTTTGTCTGTATTGTACCTGACACAAAGCTCACTCGGTGAGAAAGAATGATCACCTGAGTGCTTGTTGAGAGTGATGAGTGGCAATATTTGACAACACAGCTTCCTGAGGTGGTGCTATCAGTTGAGTAAAACAACAACAACAACAACAAAAATGGACAAAACGATTTGTAAAAACATGGGAAATTAGATACACTGAAGGCTCTTTGAAAAACTTTGACATGTCTTGGGGGGGTGTACAAGACCAGGCATGTGTGCATATTTGCATGCTCAGGAAATACCTTAATTTCTCACCAAGAGTGACCTTGAGGCTCTGTGAAAACAAAATGGAAATGCTCAGACAGAATTGTAAACGGCTGAAATGTTGGAAGCATAACTCACCCGACACACAGAGCCTCTTGGTAGAGAGTGAGTTACTTAGAAAATGAAGACATCTAGCAAAAGCTCTGTTCAATAGCTAGCTGACTAGTAAGTTAATTGAGCAGATGTTTGAAGGCACCACACGACAAAGAATAGAAGCTTTACAGAATTCGTCAACACAAGTCATTAAAACCCAAACAGAAACAACAGGAATCCCTAGGAAAGAGGAGGAATCTGATTTTCAAAATTGCCACTTTTTTTTTACAATATTCAGTTTTCAGGAAAAATGCAACACGTAATAAAACAGGAAAATCTGACCTATTCACAGAATTAGTTCAAATTGTCCCTGAGGACAGTTGTATTTACTAGACAAAGACTCTATCTAACTCGACTCTCATTAATCTGTTAAATAATAAAAATAAATGACATATAAAATATTAAATGAAATTATTTGAACAACATCTCAACAAATAGATATTGTGAATAAAGATAAATTATGAGAAAAAACTAAATAGAAACGAAGCTGAAAAGCAAAATAACTGAAGCAAGAATTTATCTACAGGGGCTCAATAGCAGATGAAAGTAGACAGAAAGAAACAAGACAATTGTGATCATTCATTCTAAAGCAGCAAAAGAAAAAAATAATTTAAAAAATAGACAGAGTCTCACAGAAATGTCAGACATGTACCAACATGCATCTAATGGGTGTCTCAGAAGGGGAAAAGTCACAGAGAGGGAGAAGAACAATATTTTAAGAAATCATGACCAGAAACTTCCCAGATTTCACAAAAACATTACACATCCAAGACAAAATAGATTCCAAAGAGATTTATCATGAACACATTAAAGTCAAACTTTTGAAAGCCACAGAGAGAGATTCATGAACACAGCAAGAGAAAAGAGACTTCATAGAAAAGAGATTCTCAATAAGTTAACAGCTGACTTCTCATCAAAAACCATGGAGGACAGAAAGCAGTAAGATGATATATTTAAAGTACTGAAAAAAGGGTTTGTAAACCAAGGATATTTCAGCCAGAAAAATGTTTCTTTAAAAATGGATACATTAAGATATTCTCAGAAGACAAACGCTGAGATAATCTGAAACTAACAGACCTGCTTCACAGTAAATACTAGCAAGAGTCTTTCAGGTTGAAAGATGAGTAGAGGGTAACTCAAATTCATAGGAAGAAATCAAGAACACTGAAAATAACTGAAACAAGAATTTTCCCAGAGGGGCTCAGTAGCAGATGAAAGTAGACAGAAGAAAACCTTAAAAATAGGACAACTGCGTTCATTCATTCTAAAGTAGCAAAAGAAAAAAATTAAAAAATGAACAGAATCTCAGAGAAATGTCAGACATGTACATTGAAAAGATGAAGTAGAGTGGAACTCCATCACAGTCTTGACTTATAATCCTTTTCTACATGTCTGTACAATCAGTGTCACACCCCATTTTTAATTTCTATTTTAGTAATATGAGTTTTATGGCAATATAACTAAAAGTTTATCAATTTTATAAAGGATGAGTAGATTGTAACTCAAATTCACATGAAAAAATAAAGAACACCAGTGACTATATAGTGGTTTTGGTAACATTTTTGTCTGATTGAAATAATATCTGTATATAGCAATAATTGTAAAGTTGTGTTCATGGGCTTATGATGTATAGAGGTGTATTTTTATGATAATAATAGAGTGAAGGAGAGAGTAGGGAACAGAACTACATTAGATCAGAGGTTTTGTAATTAATTTGGTGTTAATCTAAGTCAGAATGTTTAAAGTTAAGAATGTTATGTGTAATCACCAGGACTAAAAGGAAAACACAAACAAAAAATGTAGTAAAAGAAATAATACAAAAAAATTAGTATTGAGTTGAGAGAAAAGATCTAAGGCATTTAGAAAATGAAGAGCAAAATAGCTGACATAATAGGTCTTATCAGTAATTGCATTGTATGTGAATGAGTCAAACACTTTGACAAAAGTGCTAAAAATAACAAAATTGACTAAAAGAAAAATATATGACTTTACTATATACTCTCTAAAGAAGCAAACTGTGCATTCAAAGATGTTAACAAGTTCAAAGTAAAAAGATGAAAAAGAGAGACTATGCAAATAATAATAACAACAGGAGCTGGAGTGGCTCTAATAATATGAGACAAAATACAAATTAAAACAAAAAAATGTACTAGAGAACAAAAGGCACTTTTCAATGATAAAAAGATTAATCTATTAGAAAGACACACCAGTTATAATCATGTACGGACCTACCCACAGTACCTCAGAATGGCCATCATTTATAAAACAAACAATAACAAATGTTGGCAAGCATGTGAAGAAAAAGGAACGCTTCTACACTGCTGGTGGGAATGCAACTAGTGCAACCTCCTTGGAAGACAGTGTGGCGATTTCTGAAAGAACTAGAAATTGACCTTCCATATGACCCAGCAATTCCCCTATTGGGAATATACCCGGAGAAACTCAAGTCATTCTACCAAAAAGATACCTGAACACGCATGTTTGTTGCAGTTTTGTTCACAATAGCAAAAACACGGAACCAACCATGCTGCCCATTGAAACTGGACTGGATAAAAAAATATGGTACATGTACACAATGGAATATTATGCAGCCATAAAGAAAGACAAACATATGGACTTCACAGCAACTTGGATTGATTTAGAGTCGATCGTACTCAGTGATCTATCAAAGAAACAAAGAACAGAGTGCCATATGCTTTCACGCATAAGCGGACATTGAACAATTACCATAATACTATAAGAAAGGGATTGGCAGTAGTGGGAAACTGTCAGGGGAGTGGGAGTGGGATTGGCAGTTGAGGGAAACTGCCAGGGGAGGGAGGCACACACCTCATCAACAAGGATACCTGCATAATGAACATTTGCATACCTAACCTTGAATTGTACCCCACATCTTTCAAATAAAGAAAAAAAATTGAAAGGAAAAATATGTAATTGAGAATCACTGTGGACAATCAATATCCCGCTTTGACAATAGATAAAACAACTAGACAGAGGAGGTACAAAGAAATAGAAGAGATGAACAAGATTATAAATCAAGTAGACCTAGCATATATCTCTAAAACACTCTACCCTGCAAAAGTGGAATGTATTTCCTTCTTATTTGCAAAAGAAACATTTTCCAGGCTAAATCATATGTTAGACCATAAAATAAAATTTAAAGTATGGAAACAGACTGAAATAATCCAAAATACATTGTCAGACCAAGATGCAATTAAATTAAAAATTAATAACAAAAGGCAATTTGAAAAATTCACAAATCTGTGTAAACAATATACTCCGTATGTAATGAATAGGTTAAAGGATAAATCATTAGGGAAATTAGAAAATACTTTGAGATGAAAGAAAAAGCAAACATAATATAAAAATCTATAAGAGAAAACTAAAACAGTGTTTGGAAAAAAATTATAGCTATAAATATCTATATTTTTAGAAAGGAGAAGAATTTTAAATTATTACTGGAGACGTTCATTGTAAGAAACTAGCAAGCATAGAGCAAATTTGACAAAAATCAAGCTGAAGTAATGACATAATTACAATTAGAATAAAATTCTAAAGTAGTGAAAAAAAAGAAAAATCAATGAAATAAAATTTGATTCTTTGACAGATAGATAAAATTGATAAACTTTTAACTACATTGTCCATAAAACTCATATTACTAAGATATAATTAAAAAATGGGGTATTCCACTGATTGTACAAACATGTAAAAAAGTCAATGCTGTGAAAAACTTCAATGCTACAAATTGGATAATGTAGATAAAATGGGCAAATTCTTAGAAAAAGTGGAAACAACCAAAACTGACTCAGGAAAAAAAAAGTACAAAATCTGACTGAGTCTATAATATGTAGTGATAATAAATTAGTAGTTATAAAAATTCCTCATTAAAAATTCAAGTCTAGAGACCTCTACTTGTAAAGTTTGCAAAACACATAAAAATTAAGTCTAATTCTTCACTAACACTTCCAAAATATTGTAAAGAAGGAAATAATTTTCTGTTCATTCTATGAGGCCAGAATCATCCTGACACTAAACACGGACAAAATATGTGACAAGAAACAGAAACTACAGCTCAAAACCTTTTAAACATATAAAAGGTAAAATTCCCTAAAAATAATACCAGAGTTAATCCAGCACATGTAAAAAGTATTACACACCATGAAAAAGTACAATTTGCCCCAGGAATACAAAGTTAGTTTAACCCTTGAAAATAAATAAAAGTGATACCCTATACATTAATAGAATAAAAGACAACAAAGCAAACATGATCATGTCAATCATTGCAGAAAAGTATCTTACGCATTCTATCACTCTTTCATTGCTAAAACAGTAAACAAAGTGTGAAGAGACGTAAACTTCCCCACTATGATAAAGAGCGTCTTCACACTCACATTCACAGAAAACAGAGCTAAAATAACACTTGACAGAAAACTGAAGAGTCGATCTTAAAATCAGGAGGAAATCAAAGATATCTCTTCTTGTCAAGTCTATTCAATCTTTTTTTTTAAATCAAAATTTATTGAGAGGACAGAAAAACTCCCAAAGTGGGAGGGGACCTGAAGGGGTTGCCCTATCCAATTTTTTACTGGAGTTTCCAGCTAAGACGATCAGGCAAGAAGACAAAACATCACTCAAATTTGAATTAAAAAAATGCAATTATTTGTATTTCCAGATGACATGACCTTGTATATAGAGACTGTTAAGAAATTCACAGACACACACAAATCTAATAGAAAAGATAAATATTTCAGTGAGACTACAGCTTGAAAATACATATACAAATATCAAACGTTTCTATGTATACGCAATGAGAAACTTCAAAATGAAATTATGTAAAAAAATTTGAGGAGTCCAGCTACTACTTAAAATTATATGTATGATTTTTCAGGCCTGACCATAGGCAATTATAAAAGGTTTACCTGGCAGGCGTCCCAGGGCAGAATTGCCCTCCTTACACCAAACTTGGAGAGCAGCAATGCTTAACAGTCTCAAAGGGCAGGTGTGATCAAGGACTCAGCCTCTTTGGCTGGCCATGTTCTTATGCATATCTTCATTCCTAGCCCAGTTGTCCCCATGTTTAGGTTTACTTATATTAGGGCCTTTGACAGAGGGCTTATTCAGAAACCTCTGCTGAGGATTCCTTCCCAGGGGGACAAGCTCTTTTATACTCCTAGTCTGACTCTTCTGTCCTTGTCTCTTTCCATAAAACGGCAAGAGCCCTCTGTTCAGGACATCCACAACAGTGAAGAAACTCTCCCTCTGTAATGGTCCATCTGACCTTCAACTACTGTGTTATTCTCTGGGGGAGAGAGTGAGAGGCAGGTAGTTCTTTCTTCAGTTTTAGCCTCTAGATGATACTATAGCAGTAGGTGACTAATGGCTTGAATATTACATTCATTTTGGCTTGCTGTTTTCCATCAGTTATTTCAACACCTGAGTGCTTAGCTGTTTCCAGTTTAAGCTGAGCTTGTGACAAAATTTCATTTGAAAGTAATCAGAAAGAATAACAAACTCATCCAAAATATGTTTACTACGTGTACACTAAAACTGCAAGCCATCGTAAAAATAATTAAAGATCTAGATAAATGGGAAGATATTCCATGTTGGCAGGTTGGAGTACATAACATTGTCAGGATAGCCATATTTTCCAAATATGTCCACAAATTCAATGAAATCTCTATTAAAGTATATATAGTTCTGAGAATTCTACATTGTCAAAAAATGTTACAAGACTCTTTCTTCTGTTGTTGACAGGGACATGAGCCTGAACTATATCTAGTCCTGTCTGAGTTTCACATACTTTTTGGTCTACTGATTTTCAGGGATTAATTTTCTAGTTTCACATAGCATACTATCATGCATGCAAAAACCAGTACAGGTTAAGCATCTCAAATCTAAAAACGTGAAATCCAAAATGCTTCGAAATTCTAAACTTTTTGAACACTAATATGACACTCAAAGAAGAGTGTTTTGAGTTTGGGATTTTTTGATTAGAGACACTAAGCTGGTAAATGTAATGCAAATATTCCAAAATATGAAAAAAAATCTGAAACACTTCTGTTCCCAAGCATTTTGGATAGGGATAATCAACTGTGCATGTAGGAAACTAAAGAAAGTCTTATCTAGACTAATTGGAGCTTCTTGTGTAGTTTTCTGTCTTAGATCATTTGTGCTGGCATAAAAAAGTACTTTGATTTGAGTAATTTATAAAAAACAGAATATTATTTGTCGCCATTCTGGGGGCTGGGAAGTCCAGGATCAAGGTGTTGGGGCTGCCTTCTACTTACTAATGGTGCTTTGCTGCTACGTCTTTGGGGTGGGGGAACTGCGTCCTCACTTATAGATGGTAGAAGAACAAGAGACAGCCTAAGGCTGGATGAAGCCTCTTTTATAAGGGCCTTCCTTAATTTATTCATGAGGTCGGAGCCCTCATGGCTTAATCACCCCTTGGAGTCCTTACCTCTTAATATCACCATATTGGTCATTAAGTTTTATTACCTAAATTTCTCAGGGAACACATTTAAACCATAGCGATTTCTCTTCCCCAGTACAGTGTCACAGGAAAACAACAAGACAAATAACCAACACTAGCCCCTTCTTTACAAAGAAAATCCAACAACAATATCAACAACAAAAACAGTCCATCAAAATGAAGGACTTTTGAATAAAAAGCCAACAGTTAAAGTTATACTTGATGGAAGACTAACGCTTTCTCTTCAAATTAGGAAGGAGTCAAGTATATTTTTTCTCATCACTTCTATACATTAAGTCAGAAAAAGATGAAGACTAACAGATTTTTTAAAAAAGTAATAAAGCTAATTTCATTTGCAGATGACATAACTGTGCATTTTGAAAATTTTAAGGAATCTTTTTAAAAAGTTAATAGAACTAAAAAGCAAGTTTAGTTAGATCCCAAGTTACAAGGTTCATATAAAAAATCAATTGTATCAATAAAATATACTAAACAAATCAAATAACATCAAATGTCCTAAACAAAAAATTAGAAACTGGAATAAGATTTGCAATTTTATTTGTCATAGCACCTCTGAAAATAAGATATCTAGAAATAATTTTATCAAAATATGTACAAGATGTACGTGCTGAAAATTACAAAATTTTCTGTAAAATAAATTGAAAAGTTTAAGTTAAATTGAGAGAAATATCATATACGTTAGTCGAAAAGTACTGCGTTTAAAATGTTAACTTCAAACTCATCTAAAGACGCAATCCAATCCAATCAGTTGCACTGTTGTTCCATATAAATTAACAAGCTGATTCTCAACTATATATGGAAATGTGAATGTCCTATAATCACCAATAAACTATTAAAGAGGAAAAAAACCCAAAGAATTTACATGATCTGGTTTTAGTCTTAAGCATAAAACTAGAGTAAGTAATACATACAGTATATTGAAGAATAAGCATATAGGTCAATAAAATGGAATAAAGAGTATAAAAATGAACCTCTACATATATGGTCAGTTTATTTCCCATTAAGTTGTGAAAGCATTTCAACGAGAAAAGAAACATATTTTTACAAATTGTGCAAAATAACTGGATATTCATGTAAAGAAAACAAAAAATTTACTCCCATATGACATCATACCCAAACATATCATAAATAAGTCACATGACTACATACCCAAACATATCATAAATATAAATGCTAAGCTTATATAACTGGTTGAAAAAATATTGGTAAATTTGAGTTAAACAAAAATTTACACAAGACACAAAATGTTTGATTCATAAAAGACAAAAAAGATAAGTCAAGCTTTACTAAAATTATAACTTTGGCTCCTCAAAAAACACAATAAAAAATAGAAAGTGGCTGGGTGTGGTGGCTCACTCCTGTCATCCCAGAATTTTTGTAGGCGAAGACAGGACTGTTTGAGTCCAGGAGTTTGAGACCATCCTAGTGAGATCTTGTTTTTACAAAAAATAAAAAAAAGTTAGCTTGGTATGGTGGCTATTTGGGAGGCTGAGCCAGTAAGATTGCTTAAGCCTGGGAGCTAGAAGCTGTGGTCGGCTGTGTTTGCACCATGGCACTCCAGCTTGGGGGACAGAGTGAGACCCTAGCTCAAAAATAAAAAGTAGAAATTTAAGCCATAAATAAATAAACATATACATATATGTGTGTATATATTTATATAGATGTGTGTGCATGCATGTGTGTGTATATATATACGTGTGTGTGTGTGTGTTCTGAATGAAAAACAAAAACCAAACTTTTATACTCAATAGTAAGGCAAACAGCCTAATAAAAATGGGCATAAAAGTTTTGGCAAGCACTTTAATAGGGAAAATTTATAAATGACCAATATGCACATAAAAAGAACGCTCAACATCCTTGCTCATCAGGGAGATGCATATCCAAACCACATGGGATCCAGTTAAAGTGAAAACACCGACATATTACGTGCTGGTGGAGTTGTGGAGGAACTGAAACTCTCACAGACTTCCGGTTAGTGCCAAAGTGTTGGACGTTTTCTTGAACCTTACCACATAGCCAAGGCACTCGAGGCATAGGTTTTGTCCCAAAGGGAAGTACTGATGTAGACTCACACATAAACCTATATCCACATCTTCATAACTGTTTTATTCATAATGTCACCAAACTGGAGATAACTCAAATGCCAATGACCTTTTAATGGATACGCAAAAGGTAGTATGTTCATACGATAGAATCAATAAAATGAAACAAATTGCTGATTCACACAACATGGATGAATCTCAAAATAATTAATAGAAAGTATCCAGACCCAGAAGTCTATATAATATATTATTACGCTTGTATAAATTTTAGATGGGCCAGGCTCCATGGGTCAGCCTGTAATCCCAGCACTTTGGGAGACCGAGGCGAGTGAAATGCCTGAGCCCACGGGCTCAAGACCAGCCTGGGCAGCTTGGCCAGACCTCATCTCTACAATAAAAAACAAAACAAACAAACAAAAAACATTAGCCGGGCATGGTAGCATGTGCCTGCAGTTCCCGGCTGCTTGGAAGGCTGAGGCGGAAGGATCGCAGGAGCCCAGCAGGTTGACGCTGGCGTGGCCGTGAGTGTGCCACTGCACTCCAGCCTGGCAACAGAGTGATACTCCAACTCAAAAAAAAGGTCTAGAAATGTGAACTGCCTGTAGTGGTAACAATAGATCATGATTCCCTGGGGAGGATGGTGGTGGGGTGCATGAACCCAGAAGCACAAGGGGATTTGGAAACGTGCATTTAAAATCGGTGTGGTGGTTTAGTGACTGGGTACATCTGTCAAGCCTCATGAAATTGTATACTTTACACAAATACTGCTTATTATACAAAAATAATACCCGGGTACAGATAATTTAAAGACTAAGATGAAGTGAAAATATGGGCCTAGCTCAGTTTCAGAATTGCCATGAATCTTGCTTGCTGCATGCTTTGCTTTTTCTATCATCAAGGGGTTCTGCTGTGAAAACCCCGTGTCTCAGATTCAGATAAATGGTATTTGAGGAGCTTTACCTCAGGAACCAAATCCAAGAGTCTCATCTGCATTTTAAACGGATTTTGATGAGAAGATTCGTAACCCCAGCTTCACCTTAATGTTAACTGCAGAGAGACGAGACACTAAGCAAAGGCTACCTGGTTAACCTTTAGAACTAGGAGAGAGAAGCATAACATGATTGCTACTGTTTTAGTCCACTAAATGCTGCTAGGTGTTTTAACATTTACCAAGAAATAACCAGAAGACAGTCTTCTGTAGATGTTGCTCTGTATCTCTCCTCTCCTTTACCCAAGAGCTGTTTCTGTATTTTTGGGGGGGTCCATTTTCTGCTATTTGTTTACTCTCAACTCTTCTTAAATGCATTCCTCTTTCCTCACTGCACTGAGACCCTCTTAGCTG